>JAVJIF010018468.1:0-106456 GCA_038442645.1 Agave tequilana
CTACAACATGAAATGGAAACTACCCTAAAAACTCTGCATATCCTTGCTCTAGAACCCCAGGGGGGTATTTATAGGCATCAGGGGAACAGGGGCCAGGGGACAAACCCTGGCCCGAAGCGGAGCGCGCGCCGCGGCTATCCTGGCGCCGCGCGCGCGCGCTTCGAGCCGCGCACGGTCCTTTTGGTCCCTGTCAGAGTCTGCTCCCGGATTCGTCTGTGCAGCCTCTGGTTGTTGCAGAATTAGCCCTTTAGGTCAATGGCTATTCATGTAGGCCTTTAATTACCAATTAAATGGTGATTTAGATCTTCTTCTTCATTTGCACACCATGACCTAGAATCAAGCAAGCAAGGTATTTATTAGCAGAATTTATTATCAAATAAATGTGAAGATGTGGTATAAATTATGCAAAATTAGATACTAATCACACCCCCACACTTATCTTTTTGCTCGTCCCAAGCAAAACAAAACCTAAGGAAATTATTACACCACTTTCGCAGGTGACGCGATTGCACTGAGCATGTGCAACAAGCCGTTAAACCTCTAAGTTCCCCTTAGAGGAGGAGTTTTGTCTCCTGAGGGTTTTCAGCGGATTACACCCACAAAATCCATAAAGAAAGAAATCAAATGTTAGTATTTTGAAAACACATTTTGAAATAGAGAAAAGTGTTGAAGTATTTTTGTGAAAATATAAGTGATCCAAGGTCAGAGGTTAACCAGAAATTGTTCTTTCTTAAACTAAGTCAAAATGCAAAAAAAATCTTGTTATAAATTAAATTTAAGAATTTAAAATTGAATTGACTTTTTGATCTTTCATAAAACTCTTAGAAAATATGCACTTTGTGAACTGTGAAGATTTTTGAGATATCGACTCAAACTTTCATGCCATTTATTTATATATATATTATTTATTTATTTTTTTCTTTTTTTTCCTTTTCCTTTAGTTTTCTTAGGCTTTCTTATTTACCCGGGTAGTGAGCCTTTAGCCGGTGACTCCCAAACCAGATGGTCTTAGGGCACCAGATGAGAAAACATCCCTCGGACTTAAGGACTCGAGTAAATAAGGCCACAAAACTAAAGGGGTTATTTTTTTTGTCCACCGTTTTAGGTATGAATAATCATGCTTCCTGAGACATAATTACCCAACTTCAATAGGTGATTTTTATCATAATTTTTTTAATATAATATATTTTTTTATGGCATTTCAGTCTTTGTTTCAATCCCAAAATTGTATAAGTGTGAGTGCATAAATCTAAGGCAAAAATTTAAGATCAAATTATCTTTTCAATTTTACTTTCTTATCCTAAAATTTAAACAAGATCTATTATTTTGACTCGGTTTAAAATTTCATAATTTTAGGTCTTCCTAATTCCTAAGATAATCTTAATTTTCTTAAAAATGGATCAAAACTATTTCTCTTGTTTCAAAAAGTTTTGTAAAAAGAACAGAAAAAAGATTTTTTTTGTTTTTTATTTTTAATTAAAAAGAAGTGTAAAAGAAAGAAAATATAAAACTAACTACGTTAGTAAACCCTCCCCCACACTTATCTCATGCATGGTCCTCAATGCATCGTGAATGTGTATAGACATGAAACAAATGGAGAGGGAAGGAAGATTACCTCAAGGGGGTGGCTCTGGTGGTGGTCAGATTGGGCCAAGCGTGGCGACCCAATCAACATAGCGTGGATCGTGCAGGAACCCCCTAGTGACCTCTGTAATATAACCCAGCAAAAGAATAATGGACTGAATGGTGTTATTTAAAAAATTATCCCCATCTAATTTCCAATTTTCAAAAATAATTACTGAGTCATTTCTGTCAACATTCTTGTCCAACAATGAAGTGTGATTTTGAGAGATGATTGATTTGGACTCAAATGGAACAGGAACAAAAACCGATACCAACTCGGGAAGTTGACTCAGATCAAGTCGAGAGTCAACAATGAGAGTCGAAATTGGTTCAAAAATAGAGTCCAGACTAAAGAATTGATGTTCACACACTGTCCCCATGAATGAAGTGTGATCATAAGAGATTGGTGATTCTATTTCATGGTGTACTGGTACAGGATTCAATGTTGACTCCGGAATAAAGAAAATCTGGTAAGGATACCGGGGTCACTATTGAAGCAAAAGTGAAAAAGAATCATCAACTTGAGGTACAGGATCACATTCAGGTTCAAGTTCAATTTCAGGAAAGGGATAACTGGCCAAAATGTCCAGGTGACTTTCATAACATGGAGATTGGTCAAGTTCAAATGTGTGTTCTGAAATTGAAGCTGAATTTCTAAAATGACATGATTCATGGGTCCAATCAGTAGAGTTAGGGATATAAGAATCGGTCAAAGGTTGACAAGAAAGGCTTTCCTCGCTCTCATTGATCAATTCGCTCAAAAGTGAATCTAACCTACTGATAGGCCATGTATTAGAATTTGGATTCGGAACCATGTCTTCCATACTCTTTGTAATTGGATCTTCGTGAAAAGATGAGTATGGAAGTCGATTTTTGAAATTATGGTGAAATTGTGAGTCCATTGGATTGTTTGATTGCTGCTCGGACTCACACAAGGGTTCTATACTCAAGTCCAGTATTGATGGTTGTTCATTTTGAATAGGTGATACTGGAAAAGATGAGGACTCTTGAAAATATGGTTGAGATGATGAGTCCAACATGTTTTGCATTCTTTCACAAAAGACTTCCAAACGCTTTTCTAGCTCAGATTCTTCTTCAATTGGATGCTCTAGAAAAGGAGTATGTGGAGTTTGATATGGGAAGGATTGTGAATTGAGCAAATTTTGCATTTGTTGTAGGGACTCTTCCATACTCCTTTCCAATGATGATTTTTCTTCAATTGGTGGTTCAGGAAAAGGAGTATATGAATCAAAATTGGGGAATGAATATTGTGAAAATTGTGGACAAGATGGTTGAAAATTTGACTCGGGGTAGGTGAATCCCCATGAACTCTGTGAAGAGTTGAAATTATTTTAAAAATTATGGTCATATGCTTGGGATATGGGTCATATTGATTCGGATAATCCCAACCCGGCATATATGGTTGGTTCATGTTGTACATTGTCAGGTCAGAGTTATCCGAGTCAAATGAGGTCGGGGTGAAATATGGATTCATATTATAATTGAAAGAATTGTTGTTATTAAAATCCATATCACAATTTACAAAAAAAAGAAAAACAAACAAACAAACAAACAACAAAAAGAAAAAGAAAAAGAAAACAAGCCTATGCTAGGATTGACTTATACCTAGACGACTCCTAACTGGTTAGACTGTCCACACGGGGGGTCTATTGTCAGAAGCTGACAACGAGTTAATCGGCCAGGTAGGGGTAAGATCAGTGGGAGGTATCCGTGCCGGAGCAACGGGCCTAATTATGCCAAACCACTGTTCTTCGAGATTTCGCCTCTCAATCCCAACCTTAGACACCGATTTGACAAGAGTCAACTTCTAACAATTTTCCCTTAGGTCAATCTCCTAAATGAGTCTGAGATGCCCTAGGGCCAACGTCTAGCAAGTTTTATTTAGGCTTGGGTTGTGTGAGTGGGGAGGTGATTTTTGGGCTAAGGGAGGGTAATGACTTCCCCACCTTATCTTGTATTGGGTTTTGCCCTTAAGTTAAATTTGTGCAAGTGTGCAATATAGATAAGATGAACACAAAAAAGCGAGTAAATCACTGAAGTGTTTGTCCTAACTATATGCAATCAATATGTACACCTCCTATCACTATCACAACAACATAAGAATAAAATACAGTATATTGGAATAAAAATTGACACGTGCCTAGATGCAAATGTCTAAATCGTTTTAAAGCATCCAATTTCTGTATTTTAGTTCTTACAATTATTTACAGTGTACAAGTAATATTAACAAAAATTAGCAGCAGAGTATATGAATGTATAAGAAGTTACCCGACCACACTTGAGCAAGTGTGGACTTCTGCGATGCTAAAATTTAACCTGCACACCAAAAAACAAAGAAGAAAAGTTAACAAACTTGTGAAATCAAACCGTTTCCATCCCCGGCAACGGCGCCAAAATTTGATCGGGGTAAAACCGCGCACAAAAAGTGTATGTTTTGAAATGAAGATTTAAAGTGTGTATGCTTTGGCTTCCTCGATACTTCCGTTATAGCATAGAGGCTAAAACGAGTCGAATCCACAAGGACGGGAGGCGATAGAAGCTTTACCGGTTGATTCACGTGTTTGTTAAGATTCTTCAAAGTTTTAAAGAATGAAAAGAAAAGAAAGCAAAGAATGAAAAGAGAGATACGGTGAAATACGAAGAAGTGGGAAACATTGAAAAGAATGTATTTGTGATTTTTGTTGTATTTCTAAAACAAAGTGAAAGATAAAGAAAACTCACGGCTACTAACTACTAATGACTCCACCAACACGCTAACCTCTTAGTGATAGTTGCCTCACATGTATCATTGGCCATCACTAGTCCTTGGTTCAAGAGCTTTACAAAGCATAGCCCATATGTAACTCTTCACATCCCAACTCAACAAAACAAGTGCAAGCTACACTTACATCATCAAAACCCAATAAGAGCAAGCATGAAATAAAGTAATGTTAGCTTGTTAGTGGTTAGGAAGTTAGAGTTAGATCCATCATCATGAGCCATCAATGGCTCTTGCAAGAGCAAGGCCAAATCGAGGCTATTAGATTCATGTGGATTATCACATAAGAAGTTAGACTAGTTGGTGGTTAGTAGTTAGTTGCCATGAGAGAAAATACTAGCTACACATGTAAAAGAGATTAGAGAGAAGAAAACATAGAGATGTAAAGAGAGCACCTTTCATAGATTGTCACCTTCTATTACAAGCACTCTTGCATTCCAAGCATGAACCACTCTCTCTCCCTATTACAAGATCTACAAATGAAAAATACAAAGATGGAGAAGAAGAACTAACCTAACCTAAACTAAACTACAACATGAAATGGAAACTACCCTAAAAACTCTGCATATCCTTGCTCTGGAACCCCAGGGGGGTATTTATAGGCATCAGGGGAACAGGGGGCCAGGGGACAAACCCTGGCCCGAAGCGGCGCGCGCCGCGGCCATCCTGGCGCCGCGCGCGCGGCGCTTCGAGCCGCGCGCGGTCCTTTGGTCCCCTGTCAGAGTCTGCTCCCGGATTCATCTGTGCAGCCTCTGGTTGTTGCAGAATTAGCCCTTTAGGTCAATGGCTATTCATGTAGGCCTTTAATCACTAATTAAATGGTGATTTAGATCTTCTTCTTCATTTGCACACCATGACCTAGAATCAAGCAAGCAAGGTATTTATTAGCAGAATTTATTATCAAATAAATGTGAAGATGTGGTATAAATTATGCAAAATTAGATACTAATCAGCCGTCGATGAAGGGGACTCGCAGTTGAAGTAGGAGGAGGAGGGAGAACAGTCGGTGAACTTGTGGGAAGGAGCTTGGTGGTGGCGTGAAGAGAGAGGAGTCGAAGCATGTGGGTGATGGCGAGGGCGTCAACTTCGATTGGACGAAGGCGGGACCGTTGGCGAACAACCAAGATGATGAATAGGGCTCGGGTTGGGTTTGCGTCTAGGGAGAGAGGCGTTGGGGCCTTTTGTGCTACTAACATTGGGTTTTTTTTATTTGTTGGCTGTGATTGGTGGAATATGTGGCATGGGTGGGTGAGTTTGAGGGAAAGATAATTAGCTTGTAATTAACTGGGCTTTGTGTAGTTGGGATTGTGAGGGATTTAAAATTGTGAGTAGGGATTTGCATAAGGGAACAATCACACAAGCTGGAAAAAGTCTGTTGCTTATTTGCAGTGGGTTTGGGATTGATTGTGTAATATGATTTGGATTTGAATTGAGATCAAGAGATGATGAGATAAGAGGTAACTAAGATTTGGCTTCACACACAAATCCTATCTGAAATGGGTTTCACAGTCCAAATTCATAATTAAATTTTCCAAAGAAAATCCAATAATTCATTAATCACCAGTGCAATATCTATTTATTTCAATCAAAGCCAATTAAATAGGCTTACAATAATTAGAGTTTTCTCATACAACCGATGTGGTACTAAAAACACTTTGAAAAATCTCCATACTCGGCAAAGGGGTCCATACAAAGTTTTGAAGAGGTTTGGTTCTAACGCCTACGAGCTCGATTTTTCTGTGATCTTGGGATTAACCCAGTGTTTAGCAATGAGGACCTGACTCGTTATCGCACTTTCACGGGACCTCAACATTTTCAGTTTATCCATTTCAACCACCACTGCTGAGGAGACCTATCATGGAGGAGTTTGTGCTCCCAGCTCGATTTCATCATTCACGTCGTTGCCATTCGCTAGTGGCGAAATTTTTCAAAGTGGGGGAGAATTGATGGGAATACTAATTATTTATTTAGGCTCCTTTTTATTTGTGGCGCCCCGCTCCCGCGGATATGGGGACGCTACTGTGACGTACATATGCAGGGCAATGATACCATCACGTATGTACGCTAAGCATCAATATAACACAATACGGGATCAGAGTGTGGAAATATGTGGTGTTATACATTCCAACACAAAATAGTACAAGTACTCAGTCATCACAGATTGTGATATAATATTACATAAATATTATATCACTAGGTAGTACAAAAGTAGACTATAAAGAGTACAAAAGATAAGGACTCATGAGCTGGAAGAGAGAATCTCGTGAGCGGGGAAGACGAGATGAAGCTACGGCTGATCCGCCTGCTCCTCGAAGAAAGTCTGGTCCTCAGCTGATGGGTCCACCTCAGTCCAAGCTGCTAAATCTGGACATGCAAATCCAGGGTTGTTAGTGGGCAACCCAGCGAGTGCAAGAATCCAAATGGTAAGTATAAATAAAAGCAAGTGCATCAGGTCAAGTATAATGTACCCAACACGTCAGCAATCTGGGATTTTCTCTCTGTGCTTCTCTGATCTCATCCATCAATGTTGGCTGGATCTGAAATGCCATCAACTGCTGGATTCACTAGCCCTCCGAATCACCATCAAGTATGGTCGCCGCATCTCCTTGAGTAACTCCTCTTGCTGAGTGAGCAGTACTACCATGTTGGCTTCGGGTCTCCTACTCAAGGCATCTGGCACAACATTAACCTTACCGGGATGGTACTGCAGATCTATATCATAATCTGCCAACAACTCAAGCCATCGCCTCTGCCTCATGTTCAACTCCTTCTGAGCGAAAATATATTTCAAGCTCTTGTGATCGGTGTAAATCAACACTCGATCATCCAGCAGGTAATGCCTCCATATCTTCAACGCAAAGATCACAGCTGCCAGCTCTAGATCATGCGTTGAAAAGTTTTTCTCATGTGGCTTTAATTGCCTGGATGCATAAGCTACCACATGCCCATGTTGCATCAATACACATCCAAGACCCTCCCTGAGGCATCACTATATACAACTATTCCTCCTGTCCCTGAGGGTGTCTTCAAGATTGGAGCTGAAATCAACCTGTTCTTCAACTCTTCAAAGGCAGACGCACACTCCTCAGTCCATATGTACTTCTCTCCCTTCCTGGTAAGCTTGGTCAAAGGAGCTGCAATCTTAGAGAAGTCCTGCACGAACCTCCGATAATATCCAGCTAACCAAATGAAGCTCCTGATCTCTGCTACGGACTTTGTAGTTGGCCAATCCTTCACTGCCTGAATCTTGCTAGGATCCACTGAGATTCCTTCCTTAGAGAACATGGCCCAAGAATGTTATACTCTCCAGCCAAAACTCACATTTACTAAGTTTGGCATGAAGCTGCTCAAGTCGGAGTGTCTGTAGCACAACCCTCAGATGCTCCGCATGCTTTTCTTCATTCTTAGAATAGACCAAAATATCATCAATGAATACCAACACAAACTTATCCAAATAGGGTGAGAAGATTCTATTCATCAAGTCCATAAAAACTGCTGGGGCATTTGTAACTCCAAAGGGCATAACTAAGAACTCGTAATGACCATAGCGAGTCATAAATGCCGTCTTTTGGATATCTTCCTTCTTCACCTTCAACTGATGGTACCCCGACTGCAGATCTAACTTTGAGAACACTTGGGCCCCATGAAGTTGATCAAATAGATCATCAATCCTCAGCAAAGGGTGTTGGCCCAGAGGCTTTTCACTCTAGTTTTGATGATGATTAACTCATGTAGTTATGTTTACTAATAATCTTGTGATGTTTAGTTTCAGATCTTTAACCAAGATATAAGTAGGTGATTAGCTTCAACAAAGGAGTTTTGGAGCTTCTCACATGGTGATTCAAGAGCCCGAGCATCAAGATCATATATAGCACTCATTGGCGTCAAGCTCGGTGAATCACGGTTTGGATCGAGTCGGCTTGAAGATGGAGTTCGTCAAGAAGACTTCGGTACATAGTTTAGTTTTGTGTTTATATCCATTTGTAAAGACTAGATAGTGTGATATGCTCAAGCACAACACACACACGTTTTATGTTTT
Organism: Agave tequilana; assembly: GCA_038442645.1. NCBI lineage: Eukaryota > Viridiplantae > Streptophyta > Magnoliopsida > Asparagales > Asparagaceae > Agave > Agave tequilana. Next base: position 8,442 of record JAVJIF010018468.1, read on the forward strand.
AGATATTGGTTTTCGGTTTTTGTTTTATCCGATATTGGCCTTCATGAATAGATATTATATCAAAACAAGTTTACTTGGTTTTATGTATATTAGATTCATTCTATATACATGTATGCTTCATATCTTAGACAAACTTATTTTGATATGCCTATTCATGTGTTTTAGGTTTTGTGTTTTAACAAAACATATTTCCGGATTTATTGTCAAAAACATGGATATATATATATATATATATATATATATATATATATGTATATGTGTGTGTGTGTGTGTGTGTGTGTGTGTATGTGTGTGTGTTTCATGTATATTGGACTTATGTCCATATGCAACATGCTTCAAAGTGTTTAAGTATTATGTTTTTGTATTTGGATGAGTTTTGGACAAAGCGTATTTTCAATTCAAAAATCCAAGTTTGGAAAAATACGGTTTTTGTTTTTCGGCAAAATTTGTAAGTCATAAAAATGGTTCAAAAAGATTGATATTTGTGTTGAAATTTTTCACACAAGTTTGTATTTCAATATATTATGATAAAACTATTTTTGTGGATTTTTAGAGTTTTTATGGGATTTTATAGGTAAATAAAAACCAAGTTTTCAAGTCTTATAATTCCTGTTCTGGCTTCTGCCGGTCGACCGAGCTAGGAGTTGGTCGACCGAGTCGGTCGACCGACGTGCACAAGATGTGCACGTCTTTTTGGCTAGAGGGATGGTCGACCGCCAGAGAACTTCTGCTCTCTGGAAAGCCCCGATCGACCGGCAGAGAGCTCTGCTCTCTATTCCAGGCTGCGGTCGACCGAGCCGGACGACCGAGGCTCCAACGGTCAGTTTTTTAACCGTTGGCGATCGACCGGGCGGTCGACCGCCAGCCGCCAAGGCCGACAGTTCAGCCTAACGGCTAGTTTTGGATTGGGGCTTTATATACCCCATTGTTTGAGTTTTTCTCCAAATTTTGAGAGCCAAAAATTCCTACTCTCTAGTGTTTATTCCAGCAAGTTTTCAAAAAGTTTTTTTTTGTGATTAAAGAGTTCATCTTTATTTGTTTCAAAAGGGTTTGGAAAATTCAAGAAAAAGGAAAAGCTTTGGGATTGGTTTTTGATCTTAATTTTATTCTTATCCTAGCTATTTTCCCAATACTTTTCTTTGAGTTTTTGATTTCCAAACACTTGATTTTCACACTTGAGCTATCATTCTATCCTATTCTATTGGATCATTTATTTGTGGAAAATTGTTTGTGGTTGAGGAAACCACCAAGTTGTAAACCCTTTACTTATTGTATCCCTCTTTGGTAGAGGTTGCTTTGGGTTGTGGTTTGCTCCCTCTTTGGTAGAGGTTGAGGTTGTGGTTTACTCCCTCTTGTGTGAGGTGGAGTTGGATTTGTATCCCTCAAGTGTTGAGGTGATTGGTTGTTTGGCTAAGGGCCTACCCCTCTTATGTGAGGTGGTGTTTGTATTGCCTCGGTGGAGTTGTATTGGTTGAGAGAGGAGTTCGGTACTCCTAGTGGATTGGAAATCCTTCTCGGTGAAGGCGGGGACGTAGAGCTTAGTGCTCGAACCTCGAAACACATCTTATTGTTTGTGTTTGATCCATTCACTCTAAACTCTCTCTCTTTATTTGTGCATTGCTTTACTTTGTCATATCATATACATGCTTGTGTGTTTGTGCGCCTCACTTGTGCTTAACCACGAGAGCTTCATATAGCGCCTCAACTCTTATTCAGAGGAATCAAGAGGAGTTAGTCCAGAGCTCTTCACGGGTAATTCGGCTACACTCGTTGGTTGCACTAAGTGTAGTTGCAAATTAGTTTTAATTTCGCATTTAGTTCATTAGATTAGCGGTACACCTATTCACCCCCCCTCTAGGTGTACTTACAATTGGTATCAGAGCCTATACTCCTGATATTTGATTTAACCACCTAGGAGTGTGATCTTGGTTTGCTAATCTATCATTTGCATTTGCATATGAAATAACCTAGAGGGGGTGAATAGGTAATAAGGCTAATCTAAGAACTAAATGCGGAATAACAAAACTAATTTGCAACAACACTTAGTGCAACCAACGATTATAGCCGAATTCCCCGTGAAGGGCTCTGGACTAACTCCTCTTGATTCCTCTGAATAAGAGTTGAGGCGCTATATGAAGCTCTCGTGGTTAAGCACAAGTGAGGCACACACACAAGCCAAGCATATAATATGAATGAGCAATATGAATAGATGCAAGGCACAACACAAGCATATAAGATACGACAATATGAATGAAGCTATGCACAAATAAAGAGAGAGAGAGAGAGAGTTTAGAGTCAATGGATCAAACGCAAACAACAAGATGTGTTTCGAGGTTCGAGCACCGAGCTCTACGTCCCCGCCTTCACCGAGAAGGATTTCCAAAGAACTCCTCTCTCAACCAATACAACCTCCACCGAGGCAATACAAATGGTCTACCGAAGACCGGAGTACCGAACTCCACCAATACAACCAAATTCACCTCACCGAGAGGGATACAAGCACAATCCACCTCTACCGAAGAGGGATACAAATACCAACCAACTCCACCTCACCAAGAGGGAGTAAACTATAACCTCAACCTCTATCAAAGAGGGAGCAACCACAAAGAAAGGTTACAACAAGGTGGTATATCTCAACCATAAACCAATTTTTTCACAAATAAAGATCCTATAGAATAGGATAGAATGATATAGCTCAAGTGGAAACCAAAGTGTTTTGATCAAAGAAATTCTCTTGGGAAAACACCAAAGTAGATATAGAAATTTTAGATCAAAAACTAGTTCTCAAAAACCTAATTTCTTTGAAATAAACAAAACACTTTAAAACAAATAGAGATTTAGAAATTTTGCACTCAAAACTTTTGGCTTGAAAAACACTGAAAAGATGTAAATTTTTCTCCTTGAAAATCTTAGCCAAAATCCCAAAGAAATGGGGTTTATATAAGCCCAATCAAAAACTAGCCGTTAGGAGCTGATTGTCAGTCCTGGCGGCTGGCGGTCGACCACCGGTCGACCGCCAACGGTCATATTTTTGACCGTTGGAAGAAGCCGGTCGACCGCCCGGTCGACCAGAGAGCAAAGCTCTCTGGCCGGTCGACCGCTCGGTCGACCGTGCCTTGAACCTGGCCAACGTGCACAAGCTTGTGCACGTCAGTCGACCGACCGGTCGACGGACGTCGACCGGCCTTGGGTCCGGTCGACCGCAGAGCCTGGCAGGTTCTGTTTTGGGACAGAAAAACTTGTTTTAAAATAATTCTAAAAATTCCATAAATCTTCTAAAAATTCCACAAAAATAGTTTCTAAAATTATATATGCTATACAAACATGTGATAAAAATTTCAACACAATTATCAAACATTTTGAACCATTTTTGTGTCTTACAAGTATTTCTGAAAACCAAAACCTGTATTTTTTCAAACATAGACTTTTCAAATAAACTTTGTCCAAAATATATCCAAATACAAAAACATGATACTTAAAAATTTTAAAGCATGTTGCATATGGACATAGGTCCAATATACATGAAACATATACATATCATTGTTTTTGTCTTTTATTTCCAAAAATATGTTTTGTTAAAAACACAAAAGCACCAAATACATGAATAGGCATAACAGTAAAGTTTGTTTAAATAGTTGAAGCATAGATGTATATAAAACTTATCTAATATACATTAAACCATGTAAACTTGTATTGATACTATCTATTCATGAAAACCAATATCGGTTAAACCAAAAACCGAAAAACCAATATCCAAAATATGAAACGTGTGTGTATTGTGAACTTGAGCATATCACACTATCTAATCTTTACACATGGATCTAAAACACAAACTAAACTAGGATACCTAAGTCTTCTTGACGATCTCCATCTTCAAGTTGACTCGATCCAAAACTCCGTGATCCACCGAGCTAGACTCCAACGAGTGCTATGTATGATCTTGATGCTCGGGCTCTTGAATCACCATGTGAGAAGCTCCAAAACTCCTTTGTTGAAGCTAATCACCTACTAATATCTTGATTAATGATCTGAAACTAAATATCATAAGATTATTAGTAAACATAAGTACATGAGTTAATCATCATCAAAACTAGAGTGGAAGGCTTCTGGGCCAACAATCTCCCCCTTTTTGATGATGACAAAACTCATGGAGTTATATATGCATGGATTAAAGTTAAGCTTCAAAGAAGCTCCCCCTTAACTCATGCATAGGAAATAAGCAAAAGATATGGCAATGAAGCACATGCATAAATAAACATGTATGCAAATATAAGGAGATAAACATGCCAATCAAACATAAAACTCAAATTCTTTTTCTCCTATTTGCAAAACAATACATATATGCATAAACATAAATCCTGAAAACATGCATATATACCAAATATTTCTCCCCCTTTTTGTCAATCATCAACAAAGGGGTTAAAGTAAAAACAAAACAATGTTCTCCCCCTTTTTGTCCGAAACAAAGAATCAATAAAGGGGTGACATCAAACAAATCAATAATAAGAATATATGCGATATACATTCATGAAGAGGAAGACGCTAAGTTAACTTTCCTACATATATGCATTACATGAAGAAGGGATGACAAGCTCTAACTCACATAACGCATAATATGCAATGCATAAGAAGAGATGTGAAGCTCCCCCTACACACGTGCATCGCATAAAGAAGAGTTGTCAAGCTCCTCAATATAAGATACACTCAACATGAATCTATATGTAGAAGAGATGTTAAGCTCTCCTTGCATATATGCAATCATATCAAAACATTTTTAACATTTCTTATTAAAACACAATTTTGAATTTTCTCAATAAAACAAATCAAATTATTTTTAAAGATACCAATTGAAAGTAAATAAGGCATTGATACCAATTGTGAGAAAATAAATAAAATCTTGATACCAATTGTGAATATTTGTCATTTAGAACATATGATACCAAAATAAAATCAATTTTCAACATAAAGTGTGGGAGTAGAAATCAACGGTAAACAAAATACCAATTGAAAGATAAAAATACGAATTTTCTCCCCCTTTATGAAATACCAAATAAAACGATGCATAAGCTTGTTTAAGATACCATTGAAAACTAGTCAATTGAAACATGATAGTCATTAAAAAAATCAAGCTTTGCATAATCAACATTTGTGCTCAACAATATAGGGATATAGTAAGCACAAATAAAACATGTATAGGTGTATGAAAAAAGAGTACCATCAAAATAGATGATACCAAATTAAAGCATACATACACAAAAATAATATATGAGTATACAAAAATGTCAATATTGATACCAATTGAAAAGATCCATGATACTAATTGAAACAACAATAATATCAAGTGTATACCTCAAATCTTCTACCACTCATTTCATACTCAAGTTTAAAATGATTTTCACTATAAAGCATACATGTGCATGGTCTCCCAGCCAAGCGCTCTTGAAAGGTAGGGGTTTTCAAAAATAGGTTTGAAAAATATAGTATGTTTGAAAACTCTACCATGACGAAGAATCCTGCAACTAGTTAAATGGAAAATCTTGTAAACTAGTACGAAATCCTTCAAGTAAGGAATAAAATAAAATATTTCATGAAACACATGTAATCACATGGTCACTAAACATTCAAAGTCCATAAAGCCCATATCATGCTCATGAAAAAAGTCATGAGAAAACAATAAGTAGTTAAGTGTACAAGGTATATGTGAAAACATATAATCATGAAAATAGACATTCAAGCTCTAAATTCCTCAATACATGAAAATCATCAAAAACTCAATTTCTTCAAGGCGTTGTATGTCAAGTACAAACTAAGGTATACATACATATCCAAACATAACGAGTCCACAAATGTATATGCATGAAGGTACGTGGCTTAAAGGAAGTACATGCATAATCAATAATTTGGACAAGATGGACATATACATGAAGCTAAACATGGAAACATGAAAATCGTCAAAACTAAATTTTCATTAAAAAACAATATATACTTCAGGCATATGTATGTTTTGACAAAACAAGAAGTATACATATATATCCCTAAACACATTTAGTTCATAATAAAGATTTGCATGAAAAACAAATGACTCAAGGGTATACATGTATATCTTAAAGTTTGGCAAAATAAACATATACATGAAGTGAAAACACATAAACATGAAAACGTGGATAAAATACGAATACAAGTCAAATGCATGAATCATCAAAACTAGACTATACTAGCACATCTAATGGGTACAAATAAGCATTCAAGCACAAACATATAATGATCTATTTGTGACCCACTATATGTACAAGTATATATCCTAGTTTTCATGAAAACTAACATCTAGACAAGTAATCAAAAACATGAAGCATCAAATGAGACAAAAATCAATATGATAAACATAAATATGATCATTATGTAAATCCACATGCTATTAGAGTTATGATATACATAATAGCTAAACATATGTGAGAACACAAAGAATGATCCATATGAACATGGGTGATCTCAAAATCTATACATGTATGTCAATGGTCTAATAATCATGGTATTTAATATACTAATCAAGACATAAAGCATCAAAATAAAAATCATAAACATCCATATGATCATTATGTTTATACACATGCATTAGATCTAGGACATACATATTAGTTTAAAACAAAGTGAGAACACAGTGATATAAGTCCATATTAAACATGGGTGTCTCAAATAACTAACATGTATATCACTAATCTAATTAACATGGCATAATCATAATAATCAATAAACATCAAAACATGCTATAAACAATGAACATGGAAAGCATGCAAATATAAACGGGAGTTAGAGATCGATACCAAAACCGATGAGGGCACCTCTCTAGTTCTCCAAACCAAGGTGGTCCTCCCACCAAACATCCCTTGAAAGTGATGCATCCAAATAGTAATCTTTAAGCTCAGAACGCATCCACCTCAAGGCACCATAACTCTCACGTTATGCGAGAGCCCACACCTACATCAAATACAATAGGGGTGGCCTTTGGTACCCATACTCTTTTGGGTCCATGGGGTTTAGTACCTTTTCTAACCCAAAAAATTTATTTGCTAAATTAACATCATGTATACGATCATAACAAAATTTAGCAAGGTGGCCCTTACGTCCACAATGTGTACAAGTGTACACATGAGCATACATAGTGTGATGGGTGTGTACGTGAGGAGCATATATGTCGTGGAGGGTGTACATGCATAGATGGAACTTGTTTCTTTCGAAACAAAAATTCCAAACGTGTATGACTCAAAACCATTGGCTCAAAGTGGAGCCCAAACAATTCATATTCTTCTTTAACAAATTTATATCTTTTTCAATTATAGAAGAAGTGGAGCATGCAAAAGGTGTGCTGGGTGAAACTACACTAGCATGACAAACATGTGTATCTATATCATTTTGCAATATAATATTCTTCTTTAAACAAACTTCTAAATCCATTGAAATTGAAACAATTTTTGCTTTTAAAGAATCATTTTCTTTTAAAACAAAACTAACTTTTGAAGACAAGTTTTCATTTTTCTTCAAAATTATTTCACAATCATTTTTATTTTTTAAAAATTCATTTTCCTTTAAGAGAAGATCAAGTCTAGACTTCAATGAATCCCTTTCATTAGAAATCTCCACTTTATCTTGCAAAACCAAATCTAGTTTTGAACATAAATCCTTGTTTTCTTTATTAAGTTCAAAACTCTTCTTTTTCAAAAGATTATATTTTTCTATCAATTTTTCACAAACTATAGAAAGTTCTTCATTTAAAGTGTTGGGATCAACATGCTCATTACTAGAAGAACTAGCATCATTACTATCTAATTAAGTTTCCGAATATACCTCAAGGGAGTCATTCCCTTGGACCATGAAGCATTGTGACTCGGATTCTCCACTAGATTCATCCTCCGGTTAGATTGGCAATTGAAGCTTGGAGGTGGTCAACTTGTTCCACACTGCAAAGGCGGAATCAAAGTTAGAAACAAGCATAAGATATTCTTTGTTTAGCGTGCTTCTAATAGCCTCAAGGGCAAGTGTGTTGGCCCCTATATGATTGCGGTTAGCATTTCTTGGTAGCGGCAAGGAAAACATGCAAGCCTAGGGTTTTCAAATACATGGACATCCTAAATTTCCATGTGTCAATGTTGGAAACATCAAACATGGGAGGTGACAAGCAATCCATGAGTGTGTGCAAACAAATATACGTGCAAATGCAAATGATAGATTAGCAAACCAAGATCTCACTCCTAGGTGGTTAAACCAAATATCAGGAGCGTAGGCTCTGATACCAATTGAAATCACCTAAAGGGGGTGAATAGGTGATAAGGCTAATCTAAGAACTAAATGCGGAATAACAAAACTAATTTGCAACAACACTTAGTGCAACCAACGAGTGTAGCCGAATTCCCCGTGAAGGGCTCTGGACTAACTCCTCTTGATTCCTCTAAATAAGAGTTGAGGCGCTATATGAAGCTCCGTGGTTAAGCACAAGTGAGGCACACACACACAAGCCAAGCATATAATATGAATGAGCAATATGAATAGATGCAAGGCACAACACAAGCATATAAGATATGACAATATGAATGATGCTATGCACAAATAAAGAGAGAGAGAGAGTTTAGAGTCAATGGATCAAACGCAAACAACAAGATGTGTTTCGAGGTTCGAGCACCGAGCTCTACGTCCCCGCCTTCACCGAGAAGGATTTTCAATCCACTAGGAGTACCGAACTCCTCTCTCAACCAATACAACCTCCACCGAGACAATACAAATGGTCTACCGAAGACCGAAGTACCGAACTCCACCAATACAACCAAATCCACCTCACCGAGAGGGATACAAGCACAATCCACCTCTATCGAAGAGGGATACAAATACCAACCAACTCCACCTCACCAAAAGGGAGTAAACACAACCTCAACCTCTACCAAACAGGGAGCAACCACAAAGAAAGGTTTACAACAAGGTGGTATATCTCAACCACAAACCAATTTTTCACAAATAAAGATCCTATAGAATAGGATAGAATGATATAACTCAAGTGGAAACCAAAGTGTTTTGATCAAAGAAATTCTCTTGGGAAAACACCAAAGTAGATATAGAAATTTTAGATCAAAAACTAGTTCCCAAAAACCTAATTTCTTTGAAATAAACAAAACACTTTAAAACAAATAGAGATTTAGAAATTTTGCACTCAAAACTTTTGGCTTGAAAAACACTGAAAAGATGTAAATTTTTCTCCTTGAAAATCTTAGCCAAAATCCCAAAGAAATGGGGTTTATATAAGGCCCAATCAAAAACTAGCCGTTAGGAGCTGATTGTCAGTCCTGGCGGCTGGCGGTCGCCGGGCGGTCGACCGCCGGTCGACCGGCCGGTCGACCGCCCAAAACCAGAGAGCAAAGCTCTCTGGCCGGTCAACCGCTCGGTTGACCGTGCCTTGAACCTGGCCAACGTGCACAAGCTTGTCCACGTCAGTTGACCGACCGGTCGACCGACTCTGGGTCCGGTCGACCGGCCCGGTCGACCGCCAGAGCCTGGCAGGTTCTGTTTTGGGACAGAAAAACTTGTTTTAAAATAATTCTAAAAATTCCATAAATCTTCTAAAAATTCCACAAAAATAGTTTCTAACATTATATATGCTATACAAATATGTGATAAAAATTTCAACACAATTATCAAACATTTTGAACCATTTTTGTGTCTTACAAGTATTTCTGAAAACCAAAACCTGTATTTTTTCCAAACTTAGACTTTTCAAATAAACTTTGTCCAAAACATATCCAAATAGAAAAACATGATACTTAAACATTTTAAAGCATGTTGCATATGGACATAGGTCCAATATACATGAAACATATACATATCATTGTTTTTGTCTTTTATTTCCAAAATATGTTTTGTTAAAAACAAAAAAGCACCAAATACATGAATAGGCATATCAGACTAAGTTTGTTTAAATAGTTGAAGCATAGATGTATATAGAACTTATCTAATATACATTAAACCATGTAAACTTGTATTGATACTATCTATTCATGAAAACCAATATCGGTTAAACCAAAAACCGAAAAACCAATATCCAAAACATGAAACGTGTGTGTATTGTGAACTTGAGCATATCACACTATCTAATCTTTACACATGGATCTAAACACAAACTAAACTAGGATACCTAAGTCTTCTTGACGATCTCCATCTTCAAGTTGACTCGATCCAAAACTCCGTGATCCACCGAGCTAGACTCCAACGAGTGCTATGTATGATCTTGATGCTCGGGCTCTTGAATCACCATGTGAGAAGCTCCAAAACTCCTTTGTTGAAGCTAATCACCTACTAATATCTTGATTAATGATCTGAAACTAAACATCACAAGATTATTAGTAAACATAACTACATGAGTTAATCATCATCAAAACTAGAGTGGAAGGCTTCTGGGCCAACAGTATATTGTTTGCAAACACTCATGGATTACTTGTCACCTCCCATGTTTGATGTTTCCAATATTGACATGTGAAAATTTAGGATATCCATGTATTTGAAATCCCTAGGCTTGCATGTTTTCCTTGCCGCTACCAAGAAATGCTATCTTGGTAATTGCAATCATATAGGGGCCAATACACTTGCCCTTGAGGCTATTAGAAGCTCGCTTAACAAAGATTATCTTATGCTTGTTTCTAACTATGATTCTGCTTTTTCAGTGTGGAACAAGTTGACTTCCTCCGAGCTACAAACGCCCGACATCATGGAGGATGAATCTAGTGGAGAATCCGAGCCACAATGCTTCATGGTCCAAGGGAATGACTCCCTTGAGGTATATTCAGAATCTCAATTAGATTGTGATGATGCTAGTTCTTCTAGTAATGATCTTGTTGATCCTAATTCTCTAAATGAAGAACTTTCTATTTTTTGTGAAAAATTATTAGAAAAATATAATCTTTTGAAAAAGAAGAGTTTTGAACTAAAAGATGAAAATAAGAATTTGTGCTCAAAACTAGACTTGGTTTTGCAAGAGAAAGTGGAGATTTCTAATGAAAAGGATTCATTGAAATCTAAACTTGAACTTACCCTAAAAGAAAATGAATTTTTAAAAATAAAAATGATTGTAATGATATTTTGAAGAAAAATGAAAAATTGTCTTCAAAAGTTAATTTTGTTTTAAAAGAAAATGATTCTTTAAAAATGAAAATTGCATCTATTTCCAAGGATTTAGAAGTTTGTTTAAAGAAAAATGAATCTTTGCAAAATGATTTGTCTACACATGTTTGCCATGCTAGGATAGTTTCACCTAGTTCACCTATTGCATGTTCCACTTCTTCTTTAATTAAAAATGATGTATCTATGCTTAAGAAGAATATGGATTGTTTGGGCTCCACTTTGAGCCAATGTGTTGAGAGCCATACACGTTTGGAATCTTTGTTTCAAAAGAAACAAGTTCCTATTATGCATGCACACCCTCCATGGCATACACATGCTCCTCACAGTCACAACCATCACACTTTGTATGCTCATGAGTACACTTGTACACATTGTGGACGAAAGGGCTACCTTGCTAAATTTTGCTATGATCATATACATGATGTAAATTTAGCAAATAAATTTGTTTGGGTTAGAAAAGGTACTAACCCCCATGGACCCAAAAGAGTGTGGGTACCAAAGACCACCCCTATTGTATTTGATGTAGGTGTGGGCTCTCGCATGATGTGAGAGTTATGGTGCCTTGAGATGGATGCGTTCCGAGCTTAAAGATTACTTTTGGATGCATCACTTTCAAGGGATGTTTTGGTGGGAAGACCACCTTGGTTTGGAGAACTAGAGAGGTGCCTTCATTGGTTTTGGTATCGATCTCTAACTCCCGTTTATGTTTGCATGCTTTTCATGTCTTTGTTTCATAGTATGTCTTGTTTTATTATTCATTATGCTTATGCAATGTTTATTAGATTAGTGATATACATGTTTAGTTATTTGAGACACCCATGTTTAATATGGACTTATATCTTTGTGTTCTCACTTTGTTTTAAACTAACATGTATATCCTAGATCTAATGCATATGCATATACATAATGATCATATGTATGTTTATGATTTTTGTTTTTGATGCTTCATGTTTTGATGTTTTATTATGTTAAATGCCACGATTATTAGATCATTGACATGCATATATAGCATTTGAGATCACCCATGTTTATATGGACCCATATATTGTGTTCTCATCATTGTTTAGCTATTATGTATATCATAGTTCTAATAGCATGTGAATTTACATAATGATCGTATTTATGTTTATCATGTTGATTTATATCTTGTTTTATGCTCCATGATTTGAATATATGTTTAGATGTTAGTTTTCATTAAAGCTAGGATATATATACTTGTACATATAGTGGGCCACAAATAGATCATTATTTGTTTGTGCTTGAACGCTCTTTTGTACCCATTAGATGTGCTAGTATAGTCTAGTTTTGATGATTCATGCATTTTAAACTTGTATTCCCCATCTTGGACATGTTTTATGATCATGTGTTTTCACTTCATGTATATGTCTATTTTGCCAAACCTTAAGATATACATGTATACCCCTTGAGTCATTTGCTTTTCTTGCAAATTTTTATTATGGACTCAATTGTGTTTAAGATATGTATGTATACTTCTTGTTTTGTCAAAACATACATATGCCTTGAAGTATAAATTGTTTTTATTGAAAATGTAGTTTTGATGATTTTCATGTTTTCATGCTTAAGGAATTTTGAGCTTTATTGCCTGATTTCATGATTATGTGTTTCACATAACACTTGTACACTTACTTCATTTAAATGTTTCTCATGATTATGTTTTCATGAGTATGTATGGGCTTTATGGACTTTGAGTGTTTAGTGACCATGTGATTTACATATTTTTCATGAAATATAATTTTGTTTTATTCCTTACTTGAAGGATTTCGTACTAGTTTTTAAGATTTTCCATTTAACTAGTTGCGGTATTCTTCGTTATGGTAGAGTTTTCAAACATACTATATATTTCAAATCTATTTTTTAAAATCCCTACCTTCTACGGGCGGTTGGTTGGGAGACCATGCCTTGTATGCTCTTTATTGAAAATCATTTTAAACATGTGCATGAAATGGGTGGTAGGTAATATGAGATATACACTTGATCCTATTATTGTTTCAATTGGTATCATTGGATCTTTTCAATGGTATAAATATTGACATTTTTCTTGTATACTCATATATTTTTTTTGTGTATGTATGCTTTCAATTGGTATCATCAATTTTGATTGGTACTCATTTTCATACACCTATATATGTTTTATTTGTGCTTACTATATCCCTATATTTTTGAGCACAAATGTTGAATATGCTAAGCTTGATTTTTAATGAATATCATGTTTCAATTGATTAGTTTTCAATTGGTATCTTAAACAAGCTTAAGCATTGTTTTATTTGGTATTTCATAAAGGGGGAGAAAATTCGTATTTTATCTTTCAATTGGTATTTTATTTACCGTTGATTTCTACTCCCATACTTTATGTTAAAAATTGATTGAAAAATTGATTTCAATTTGGTATCATATTGATTAGTCTACAATTATGCATTATTATATCGCATTTCCCACCGATTTATGAATAAAATGTCGGTCTAAACCGTGTTTTGGTCTCTCTTACAGGTAAATCAAGAGTTCAAGGGCAAAGGAGTAATAAGAGCTTAATTAAACGCAATTTATGGTAATTAATCCCAGATTTCGTGGAGGCCAAGCAAAAGAACATCTAGAAGATACGTCGAACCTAGACCTTTGCTCATGTCAGACGAATATTTGGGCGAAATTACCAGAAACTGGATATACCAGGAACATTCTCGAAGCGACGGAGACCCCCTGCCAAAAACTAGGGACCTAAGTCCCTGGTATGGCCGCGGATCCGCGGTCATAGCTACAGATCCGCGGCCCTTTGGTGGGGCCACGCGTCGATTTTCGACGCGTGGCCCAGTCTCATCTTCTGGATTCCTCCTACGCCTATAAATACCCTGCATAGGTCCAGAACGAGGCAGTTTTCATTTTTAGGTTAGGGTTTCTATGTTTTAGTGTAGTGTAGGTAGGTGTTCTTTATTTCTTATATTTTATTATGTTATTTCTTTTTAGATCTTGTAGTAGAGCTGAGAGATTCAGAGAGGGATTGATGTAATAGATGGTGACAATCTATGTAAAGGTGCCTCATTTCTTCTCCAATGTAATCTCCTCCATCTTACATGATGCTTTGCTAACTTCTTTTCTTCTCATGGCAATCTAACTACTAACCACTAACCATCTAACCACTTATTTGATAATCCACATGAATCTAATAGCCTCTATAAGGCCTTGCTCTTGCAAGAGCCATTGATGGCTCATGATGATGGATTCTAACATTCTAACATTCTAATACCTAACCCACTAACTTGCTAACCTGCAAATGCTAACTTTATTTCATGCTCCCCTCTAACCGGTTTTGATGATTTAACAGTAGCTTGCAACCTGTTATGTGGTATGGATGTGTTGTTTGAATGTGAAGAACCATCTCATTTGCCATGCTTTGTATCGTCTTTAGAAGCCAAGGATTAGTGATGGCCGAGGATCAAATGTGAGGCAACTATCATTAAGAGGTTAACATGGTTAGTGGAGCAATTGGTAGTTAGTAGCCATGAATTTTTATTTTATCTTGTTTTAAAAAGCAATTCTTTTATCTTTTCATCGGTGTTTTTACCATCCTCTTTGTTCACCCTTGTTTCATCTTCTTTACTACAAGCTTCTTCTTCTTTTCTATTTTGCTTTCCAAACCACTTCTCTTTGGTTTTTCACATCGACGTTTTCCTCGCCTTCCTCACCTACCACATGCTTGTTTTCCTTTCCTTTTCTTTCATTTTCCTTTTCTAATTCTTTTAACAAAGAAGAATTGTTAACATAAAACGTGAATAGAGACTGTCAATGCTTCTATCGCCTCCCGTCCCTGTGGATTCGACCCGTTGAGCCAATGCTATAACGAAAGTATCGAGGGTACATTAGCACATACGAGCTTTTACATTGATTTCATAAAACACGTGTTTTTGAGTGCTAGTTCCGCCCCGATCAAAAGTTTTTGGCGCCGTTGCCGGGGACGGGAATGGTTTTGATTTCACGTTTTTGTTAACATTGTCTTCTCTGTTTTGGTGTGCAGGGCATTCTTTACAGGATTTTAACATTGCAGAATAAACACTAGCTTTGCATCTTCCTGCTCTAGAAAGCAGGGACCCAGCTTTCAAAGAACCGCCGCGAAACGCGACTTTTGTCGCGGAAACGCGACTTTTGTCGTGGAAACGCGGCCATTTTGTGATAATTATATATCTTGTTGTGCTGGGATGTGTTCATTGTAATAGCTAGTTGATCTGTATTATTACTTTCCTGCTTTGATTGCCTAAACACCGCAATAAACTAAAGAACTAAAATACGGTATTTGGACGCTTTTAAAACGGTTTAGACATTTGCATTTAGGCACATGTCAATTTAATTCCAGTATACTGTATTTTGTTCTGTTGTTATGATCTGGATGGAGGTGTACATCTGGCATTGCATATAGCATAGGACAAACACGTGGGTGATTTATCGCTTTGTGTTATATTCTTGTCTATATTGCACACTAGCACGAATTGATCTTAAGGGCAAAACCCATACAAGATAAGGTGGGATTTAATCACCCTTCCTTAACACAAAAATCACCTCCCCACTCACACAACCCAAGCCTTAATAAAAATTGATAGACGTTGGCCCCTAGGGACATTTCGGACTCATTAAGAGATTGACCGAGAGTGAAACTTGTTTTGAATCTTACTCTTGTGAAATCGGTGTCTAAGGCTGGGGATTAAGAGGTTAAGCCTCGAAGATACCGTGGTTTGGCGTAATTAAGGCCCGTTACTTACGCACGGATACCTCCCACCGTATTTTGCCCCTACCTGGCCTATTAGCTTGTGGTCGGATTCAAGCAACAACCTCCCCCGGGTAATCGACCAGTTAGGAGTCGTCTAGGCCTAGGTCAACCCTACAATAGGCTTGGTTTTGATATTTTCTTTTCTTTTTGTTTGTTGTTTGATTTTTCTTTTTTGTTTGTGATTGTTTGTGAAATGGAATCCAACAATAACAATTCTTTCAATCCGAATATGAATTCATATTTCACACCGACCCCATTTGATTCGGATAATTCCAACCCGACTTTTTACAATATGCACCAACTAAATACACCAGGTTGGACTTATCCGAATCAATACAACCCATACCCACATTCTTATGACTATAATTTCCAAAATAATTTCAACTCGTCATGGAGTCAATGGGGATTCACCTCCCCCGAGTTTAATTTTCAACCTCCTTGTCCCCCATGTCCACCTTGTCCACAATTTACACAATATTCATTCCCCGATTTCGCTTCCTATACTCCTTTTTCTGGACCTCCCATTGAAGAAAGATCTGAGTTAAGAAAGAGTATGGAAGCCAATTTACAAGAGGTCGAGCGACTACTTGAGAAAAGGAGGGCCTCTCCAATTCCACAGTATTTTCAAGAGTCTTACTCAGTTCCACCTCCTTACAATGAACAACCACCTGCCCTGAAAATGAGTAAGGAATTCTTGTGTGAGTCCAAGCTTCAATCTCAAAACATTTTTGACTCACATTCTTCACAAAATTTTCAAAACCAAGATTCTTATACTCCCATTCTAGAGAATCCACTTGTAGAAAAATCAAGTCTAGAAAAGCGTATAGAGATCTTGCAAGAGTCTGCACTAAAATTTCAAAATCATCTGCCGAGTCTGTCAATAGGTTGGAAACACAATTGAGTCAATTGGTGAGCATTTATAGGAATGAGGAAACTCTATCTTATCAACCTTTGACCAATTCAGCTATGCCAAACTCTATTGACCTGACCCAGGACTCTTGTCATTTTTAAAATCAAGACTCAATTTCAGCACACCCACCTGAACTTGTCCAAACTTCAAATCCTATTGATATTTTGGCAAGTTATCCTTTTCCTGAAATTGAACTTGAACATGAATATGATCATGAACCTCAAATTAGTGATTCAATTCTACTTCTTGATTCAATTATGACTCCGGTGTCTTCACCTGATTTCAATCCTTTTCCCGAGTCAGTATTGGATCCAGTGCCAGTCCATTGTGAAATTGAATCACCAATCTTTTATGATGATCATATTGAACTTGACCAATTTCACACTTTTGAAAGTCCCATTGATAAATTGGCAAGTTCTCATTTTTGTGGAATTGAACTCAATGAGGAATGTGACTTTGATCCTCAAATTTGTGATCCAGTTCAAATTCCCGAATCAATATTGACTCCTGTTTTGTTACCCAATTTGAGCAACATTTTAGAGTCAGTTTTGATTCTCATACCTGTCATTCTTGAGCTTGAATCTCCAATTGTAGATAGTCACATTCCATCATGGGAAAATGTGGACTTGAGCTTCATCTTCTTGATTTGGACCCACTTCCTGAACCAATCTCGACTCCCGAACCTTTACTTGATTTAAGTCATTTTTCTGAGTCGGTATTAGTTCCTGTATTTCCTGAGTCCAAATTAATCATTCCATTCTGGGACAAGGGCTTTGATAAATTTGACTCTGAAATTATTTTGAAAATTTGAAAATTAGATAGGGTAAAATTCTTAATAAAAATCATAAATATACACATCATTCTAGTGGGTTGTATTCTTGAGGTCTCTGGTGGGTTCCTCCGGACTCCACGCGCATTGGATTGGGCCGCATTTCGTGGACCAATCAGACCGCCACCGGAACCGCCACCTTGAGGTGATTTTTTCTTCCCTTTCTATTTGTTTCATGCATACATACATCACGATGCATTAAGGACAATGCATGAGATAAGTGTGGGGGAGGGTTTACTAACGTAGAGTTTTTAGATTTTCTTTCTTTTACACTTCTTTTAGGATACTTTTAGAAATTTTTCCTTTTGTATAGGAATTTTCTTTTCTTCAAAAACTTTTTGAAATAAGAGACAAAGTTTTGATATATTTTTAAGAAAATTAAGATGATCTTAAAATTAAGAAGCCTTAATTATGATATCTTAAACCTAGTCGAAATAATGGATCTTATTTAAAATTATAGGCTAAGTAAGATAAATTGGGGAGATAATTTTATCTTGAATTTTTGCCTTAGATAGTATGCACTTCACACTTATACAATTTTTGGGATGGAAACAAAGACCTAAAATGTCATAAATAAAAAAAAAATAAATAAAAAATTTCATCACTTATTAAGCTGGATAATTATGCCTCAAGAAGCATGATTATTCACGCCTAACGGTGGTCAAAAGAAACAAATAAATCCCCCTTAGTTTTGTGGCCTTGTTTACTCGAGTCCTTAAACCCGAGGGATGTTTAAAACATCTGGTGTCCTAGGACCTTCTGGTTTGGGAGTCATCGGTTATAGGCTCACTACATGGGTGAATTAGAAAGCCTAAGAAAACTAAGGGAAGAAAAAAGAAATAATAAATAATAAAAAATATATATGAATAAATGGCTTGATGGTTAGAGTTGAAATCCCAGAAATCTTCAATATCACAAAGTGCATATTATCTAGGTTTTATGAAAGATAATATATTCAATCCAATTTTGAATTCTTACTTTAATTGAAGACAAGATCTTGCATAGAGACTAAGTTTAAGGAAGAATGATTTTTGGTAGACTTATGACCTTAGATCACTTATATTTTTGCAAAAATATTTTATAAACTTGTCTCTCTTTTAAAATGCATTTTCAAAATACTAACATTTATCTTCTTTCTTTATGGATTTTGTGGGTGCAATCCGCTGAAAACCCTCAGGAGACAACACTCCTCCTCTATGGGTAACTTAGAGGTTTAACGGCTTGTTGCACACGCTCAGTGCAATCGCGTCACCTGCGAAAGTGGTGTAATAATATTTGTAATATAGTTTTCTTTTCTTGTTTTGCTCGGGACGAGCAAAAGATAAGTGTGGGGGTGTGATTAGTCTACAATTATGCATTATTATATCGCATTTCCCACCGATTTATGAATAAAATGTCGGTCTAAACCGTGTTTTGGTCTCTCTTACAGGTAAATCAAGAGTTCAAGGGCAAAGGAGTAATAAGAGCTTAATTAAACGCAATTTATGGTAATTAATCCCGGATTTCGTGGAGGCCAAGCAAAGGAACATTTAGAAGATACGTCGAACCTAGACCTTTGCTCACGTCAGACGAATATTTGGGCGAAATTACCAGAAACTGGATATACCAGGAACATTTTCGAAGCAACGGAGACCCCCTGCCAAAAACCAGGGACCTAAGTCCCTGGTATGGCCGCGGATCCGCGGCCCTTTGGTGGGGCCACGCGTCGATTTTCGACGCGTGGCCCCGTCTCGTCTTCTGGAATCCTCCTACGCCTATAAATACCCCTGCATAGGTCCAGAACGAGACAGTTTTCATTTTTAGGTTAGGGTTTCTATGTTTTAGTGTACTGTAGGTAGGTGTTCTTCATTTCTTGTATTTTGTTATGTTATTTCTTTTTAGATCTTTTAGTAGGGCTGAGAGATTCAGAGAGAGATAGAGAGGGATTGATGTAATAGATGGTGACAATCTATGTAAAGGTGCCTCCTTTCTTCTCCAATGTAATCTCCTCCATCTTCTACATGATGCATGGCTAACTTCTTTTCTTCTCATGGCAATCTAACTACTAACCACTAACCATCTAACCACTTATTTGATAATTCACATGAATCTAATAGCCTCTATAAGGCCTTGCTCTTGCAAGAGCCATTGATGGCTCATGATGATGGATTCTAACATTCTAACATTCTAACACCTAACCCACTAACTTGCTAACTTGCAAATGCTAACTTTATTTCATGCTCACCTCTAACCGGTTTTGATGATTTAACAGTAGCTTGCAACCTGTTATGTGGTATGGATGTGTTGTTTGAATGTGAAGAACCATCTCATTTGCCGTGCTTTGTATCGTCTCTTGAAGCTAAGGATTAGTGATGGCCGAGGATCAAATGTGAGGCAACTATCATTAAGAGGTTAGCATGGTTAGTGGAGCAATTGGTAGTTAGTAGCCATGAGTTTTTATTTTATCTTGTTTTAAAAGCAATTCTTTTATCTTTTCATCAGTGTTTTTACCATCCTCTTTGTTCACCGTTGTTTCATCTTCTTTACTACAAGCTTCTTCTTCTTTTCTATTTTGCTTTCCAAACACTTCTCTTTGGTTTTTCACATCGACGTTTTTCTCGCCTTCCTCACCTACCACATGCTTGTTTTCCTTTTCTTTTCTTTCATTTTCCTTTTCTAATTCTTTTAACAAAGAAGAATTGTTAACATAAAACGTGAATAGAGACTGTCAATGCTTCTATCGCCTCCCGTCCCTGTGGATTCGACCCGTTGAGCCAATGCTATAAAGGAAGTATCGAGGGTACATTAGCACATACGAGCTTTTACATTGATTTCATAAAACGTGTTTTTGAGTGCTAGTTCCGCCCCGATCACATATGTTAAAAATGAAAAATATTCACAATTTATTGATTTCTTGTTTCGAACAAAAAGAGGGAGAAGAATTTATTTTTATTGGTTTTGTTTACTTTAACCCCTTTGTTGATGATTGACAAAAAGGGGAGAAGTATTTCAGTATATATGCATGTTTTTGGAAAAAGGATTTATGTTCATGCATAGCAATAAAAAGAATTTGATGTGTTTCATGCTTGTTTATGCATGTTTATCTCCATGCATTTGCATACATGTTTATAAGCTTTCATTGCATATTTATTTGTTTATTGTGTTGCATGAGTTAAGGGGGAGCTTCTTTGAAGCTTAACTTTAATCCATGCATATTGTTGGCCCAAAAGGTTACACTCTCCATTTGTTTAGAGTTTGGATGATAACAAAACAAATAAAAGCTATTTGGTACTAATAAGTTTGTTCAAGATAAGTTTCAGGTTTGTACCATGTTTGGAGGCCATTGCTTAGCTTTTGCAAGAAATTCTAGGTTCATGGAGCAAAGAAGGCTTATGGCACATCAAGGAAGGAACATAGAAGAGAAGGCTCTAGCTAGGCTTTGCATGGCTCAAGACTTCAAGATTGCTCAAAAAGACTTCATTAGATTTGTTTTTAGTTTTATAGTTTTTGTTAAAGAATAGTGAATAGGGTTGAAGCTCCATATTCCAACACACACACACACGTTTTTGCACACATGTCTTTCCTAGAAATATTCCCTATAAATATATACAAAATATTTTAATACAAAGCCTTTTGATTACAAACTCAATTTATGTTTTATATATATCTCTAATCAAAACTATTTTGTTAGATTTCAAATCCCTTTCAAAATTATGTTTCAGTTTTGACTTTTGGCCTGAGCCGGTCGACCGACCGGTCAACCGTCACTAAGTCAGGTCAGATCGGTCGACCGACCCAGTCGACTGGACTTCTGACAGTTTTTGTGCGTATCCGTGTGCATGTTTCCCGTCGACCGGGTGGACGATCGAAGACCTTCGGTCGACCGGGCGGCTGGCCGACTGAAGTGGTGTTGCTCTCTGTTTGTTTCGATCGACCGGGAGGTCGACCGAGAGCCTGCAACGGCTCTTTTGTTTGAATTCCGGTCGACCGGCCGGTCGACCGAGAGAGTCGTTTCAGCCATAACGGCTAGTTTTTTTAACACGTTATAAATTTGTCTTTTTCTTCTCTAAACGTGTTTAAATGGTATTTTCTGGGTCTAATACTTCCTAATTAGCATTATGAGGGTTTACTCCTTAATCCCTAGCCCTCTCCTATAAATAGGGTGATTAGGGAGAGGTTTCAGACAACAAGCATTTACAAAAAGTTTCAAAAGTTTTCAAAGGCTTTCAAAAGAGTTTGGTCCTTGGTTTTTATGCTGAAGAATCCCTCATCACTGAAGTTTTATTTTCTAAACTCTCTCAAGTTCATTTCTTTTTTTCACTTACAATATTTGAGCTTCAATTCTAACCATTATTCTACAGGGTTCTTGTAAGCGAAAGAGGCTTTTGCAAAAGATAGTTTGTGATCTTTTGATCACCAAGAGAGAACTTGTACTTGAGATTGTGGAGTTGGGTACTCCGGTGTGATTGTAATTCTTTGTGAAGTTAAAGTGGTTAGAAATCCTTCTGGGTGAAGGCGAGGACGTAGAGCTGGGTGCTCGAACCTCGAAAAATTCTCGGTGTTTGCGTTTGGTTTACTTGCTCTTATCTCTTGCACTATATTACTTGCTTTAATTACTTGCTTCAATTCCTTGCTCATATATATTCATTACTTTATTCACTTGTTGCATATTCATTTTGTCAATCAAATACTCATACAACAAGATTGCATTGCGCACCTCAAGCTTGATACCAATTGAAATCACCTCGAGGGGGGTGAATAGGTGAATAGTAAGACCAAGCACATTGAGATTAGATATCACTTTCTTAGAGATCATTTTGAGAAAGGTAATATAGATATTGATTATGTTTCCACGGATTTGCAACTTGCCGATATTTTCCCTAAACCACTTGATTTTGCTAGATTCTCCTTTATTTGTGGTGAACTAAATGTTTGTGTTATTGAATAAAAATGTTTTTCTTACCCTTTTTGATGTATGACAAAAAAGGGGAGAATAAGTTTGAGTTTATTATGGTCTTGATTCCAAAATATAAATTTATATTGTTTTTGTTTTTACAAAGTGTTTATGATTTCTTGTATCTGAGTTTAAGTGTTTTGCAAGTGTTTAATACCTCATGGTTTTTAGTCTCATGATTTTTGCTTGCATATTACATTGTTTTTATTTGTTTAATGTAGCATAATTTGAGGGGGAGCTTACACCTCTCTTTTATTTTTTAACATAGCCTATTTGTTTTGTCATCATCAAAAGGGGGAGATTGTTGGCCCAAAAGGTTACACTCTCCATTTGTTTAGAGTTTTGATGATAACAAAACAAATAAGAGCTATTTGGTACTAATAAGTTTATTCAAGATAAATTTCAGGTTTGTACCATGTTTGGAGGCCATTGCTTAGCTTTTGCAAGAAATTCTAGGTTCATGGAGCAAAGAAGGCTTATGGCACATCAAGGAAGGAACATAGAAGAAAGGCTCTAGCTAGGCTTTGCATGGCTCAAGACTTCAAGATTGCTCAAAAGACTTCATTAGATTTGTTTTTAGTTTTATAGTTTTTGTTAAAGAATAGTGAATAGGGTTGAAGCTCCATATTCCAACACACACACACACACGTTTTTGCGCACATGTCTTTCCTAGAAATATTCCCTATAAATATATACAAAATATTTTAATACAAAGCCTTTTGATTACAAACTCAATTTTATGTTTTATATGTATCTCTAATCAAAACTATTTTGTTAGATTTCAAATCCTTTCAAAATTATGTTTCAGTTTTGACTTTTGGCCTGAGCCAGTCGACCGACCGGTCGACCGTCACTAAGTCAGGTCAGATCGGTCGACCGACCCAGTCGACTGGACTTCTGGCAGTTTTTGTGCGTATCCGTGTGCATATTTCCCGGTCGACCGAAGACCTTCGGTCGACCGGGCGGCTGGCCGACTGAAGTGGTGTTGCTCTCTGTTTGTTTCAGTCGACCGGCGGTCGACCGAGAGCCTGCAATGGCTCTTTTGTTTGAATCCCGGTCGACCGGCCGGTCGACCGAGAGAGTCATTTCAGCCATAACGGCTAGTTTTTTAAACACGTTTTAAATTTGTCTTTTTCTTCTCTAGTGTTTAAATGGTATTTTCTGGGTCTAATACTTCCTAATTAGCATTATGAGGGTTTACTCTTTAATCCTTAGCCCACTCCTATAAATAGGGGTGATTAGGGAGAGGTTTCACACAACAAGCATTTACAAAAAGTTTCAAAAGTTTTCAAAGGCTTTCAAAAGAGTTTGGTCCTTGGTTTTTGTGCTGAAGAATCCCTCATCACTGAAGTTTTATTTTCTAAACTCTCTCAAGTTCATTTCCTTTTCCACTTACAATATTTGAGCTTCAATTCTAACCATTATTCTACAGGGTTCTTGTAAGGGAAAGAGGCTTTTGCAAAAGATAGTTTGTGATCTTTTGATCACCAAGAGAGAACTTGTACTTGAGATTGTGGAGTTGGGTACTCCGGTGTGATTGTAATTCTTTGTGAAGTTATAGTGGTTAGAAATCCTTCTGGGTGAAGGCGGGGACGTAGAGCTGGGTGCTCGAACCTCGGAAAAATTCTCGGTGTTTGTGTTTGGTTTACTTGCTCTTATCTCTTGCACTATATTACTTGCTTTAATTACTTGCTTCAATTCCTTGCTCTATATATATTCATTGCTTTATTCACTTGTTGCATATTCATTTTGTCAACCAAATACTCATACAACAAGATTGCATTGCGCACCTCAAACTCTTATCAAGAGGAATCACGAGGAAGGAGTTTAGAGCCCTTCACGGGGTATTCGGCTTCTAGTCTTGTTTTGGGTTGATTGTTGCATCATATTTTTTATTGTGCATTGATTAGCATTATCACCTATTCACCCCCCCTCTAGGTGATTTCACATATATAACTCTATGAGTTTTGTCATCATCAAAAAGGGGGAGATTGTTGGCCCAGAGGCTTTTCACTCTAGTTTTGATGATGATTAACTTATATAGTTATGTTTACTAATAATCTTGTGATGTTTAGTTTCAGATCTTTAACAAAGATATTAGTAGGTGATTAGCTTCAACAAAGGAGTTTTGGAGCTTCTCACATGGTGATTCAAGAGCCCAAGCATCAAGATCATATATAGCACTCGTTGGCGTCAAGCTCGGTGAATCACGGTTTGGATCAAGTCGTCTTGAAGACGGAGTTCGTCAAGAAGACTTCTGTACATAGTTTAGTTTTGTGTTTAGATCCATTTATAAAGACTAGATAGTGTGATATGCTCAAGTTCATAACACACAAACGTTTTATGTTTTGGATATTGTTTTCGGTTTTTGTTTAACTGATATTGGTCTTCATGAATAGATATTATATCAAAACAAGTTTACTTATTTTTATGTATATTAGATTCATTCTATATACATGTATGCTTCATATCTTAGACAAACTTATTTTGATATGCCTATTCATGTGTTTTAGGTTTTGTGTTTTAACAAAACATATTTCCAGATTTATTGTCAAAAACATGGATATATATATATGTTTCATGTATATTGGACTTATGTCCATATGCAATATACTTCAAAGTATTTAAGTATCATGTTTTTGTATTTGGATGAGTTTTGGATAAAGCGTATTTTCAATTCAAAAATCCAAGTTTGAAAAAATACGGTTTTTGATTTTCGGCAAAATTTGTAAGTCATAAAAATGGTTCAAAAAGATTGATATTTGTGTTGAAATTTTTCACACAAGTTTGTATTTCAATATATTATGATAAAACTATTTTTGTGGATTTTTAGAGTTTTTATGGGATTTTATAGGTAAATAAAAACTAAGTTTTCAAGTCCTATAATTCCCTGTTCTGGCTTCTGCCGGTCGACCGGACCGGTCGACCAAGCTAGGAGTCGGTCGACCGAGTCGGTCGACCGACGTGCACAAGATGTGCACATCTTTTTGGTTGGAGGGCCGGTCGACCGGGACGGTCGACTGCCGGAGAACTTCTGCTCTCTGGAAAGCCCCGGTCGACCGGGCCGGTCGACCGGCAGAGAGCTCTGCTCTCTGTTCCAGCCTGCAGTCGACCGAGCCGGTCGACCGAGGCTCCAACGGTCAGTTTTTTAACCGTTGGCGATCGACCGGGCGGTCGACTGCCAGCCGCCAAGGCTGACAGTTCAGCCTAACGGCTAGTTTTGGATTGGGGCTTTATATATCCCATTGTTTTGAGTTTTTCTCCAAGATTTTGAGAGCCAAAAATTCCTACTCTCTAGTGTTTATTCCAGCAAGTTTTCAAAAAGTTTTTTTTTGGTGATTAAAGAGTTCATCTTTATTTGTTTCAAAAGGTTTTGGAAAATTCAAGAAAAAGGAAAAGCTTTGGGATTGGTTTTTGATCTTAATTTTATTCTTATCCTAGCTATTTTTCCAATAGTTTTCTTTGAGTTTTTGATTTTCAAACACTTAATTTTCACACTTGAGCTATCATTCTATCCTATTCTATAGGATCATTTATTTGTGGGAAATTGTTTGTGGTTGAGGAAACCACCAAGTTGTAAACCCTTTACTTATTGTATCCCTCTTTGGTAGAGGTTGATTTGGGTTGTGGTTTGCTCCCTCTTTGGTAGAGGTTGAGGTTGTTATTTACTCCCTCTTTTGTGAGGTGGAGTTGGATTTGTATCACTCAAGTGTTGAGGTGATTGGTTGTTTGGCTAAGGGCCTACCCCTCTTGTGTGAGGTGGTTTGTATTGCCTCGGTGGAGGTTGTATTGATTGAGAAAGGAGTTCGGTACTCCTAGTGGATTGGAAATCCTTCTCGGTGAAGGCGGGGACGTAGAGCTTGGTGCTCGAACCTCGAAACACATCTTGTTGTTTGCGTTTGATCCATTGACTCTAAACTCTCTCTCTTTATTTGTGCATTGCTTTACTTTGTCATATCATACGCATGCTTGTGTGTTTTGTGTGCCTCACTTGTGCTTAACCACGAGAGCTTTATCTAGCGCCTCAACTCTTATTCAGAGGAATCAAGAGGAGTTAGTCCAGAGCCCTTCACGAAAAATTCGGCTACACTCGTTGTTGCACTAAGTGTAGTTGCAAATTAGTTTTAATTTTCGCATTTAGTTCATTAGATTAGCGGTACACCTATTCACCCCCCTCTAGGTGTACTGACAAACGGTACTTGTTCTTAATGGTGACTTTGTTCAATTCTTTGTAATCAATGCACAATCTCTTGCCACCATCCTTCTTATTTGCAAATAACACTGGTGCTCCCCAAGATGAAGTACTCGGTCTAATCAAACCCTTGCTCGAATACTCCAGCTGCTGCTCCTTCAATATAGGCAATTCAGTTGGTGCCATCTGGTACGGTGCTTTAGAGATGGGAGTCGCTCCTGAAATAATGTCAATAGAGAACTCCACAACTCTGTCAGGTAGAAGTCCTGATATCTCCTCAAATACATCAAGGAATTCATTCCACACTGACACCGTCTTCCTCTCTTCAATAGTGGCACAATCCAGTTGATCTTCTTTCCAGAGAGACTTGTGTTCTCCAGAGAACTGAAACTCCGGTTGGTGTGGAATCCTGAAGATCACCTTCTTATTCCGATAGTCGATCACCGCATGATACTTGCTGAGCCAAGTCATACCTAGGATCACATCGTCCCTCCAGTGTCCAATACGAACATGTCGGCTTTCAACTTTCTACCACATAACTCCACATTGTACGCCTTGCAATCTTGTTTATAATGACTACCCCATTCTACGTACTAATTTCCCACTGATCACCTATACATACTAGGGGTATAGAATGCAAAGCGGTAAATCTACTGGATATGAAGCAATGCGATGCACCAAAGTCAAAGAGTGATAAGACTGGAACTGAGCGGACCAAGATTGTACCTGCCACTACTTCTCCAGATGTCTCAGCTTCCGCTGTTGTCAAGTTGTAGGCCTGGCCTCTCCCGCGGCCTACTCCGGTCCTGAGCCCCCTCTGAGCCTGACCCAGAGTCTGACACTGGGGAGGAAGTGGAGCTTTTCTGCCTACTGGTCCTAGATTCCTCCTCATCGGTGGTGCCGAAAATGCTGGGTGAGCTGCTCGAGCTGGAAGTACTGGTGGTGCCACTCGTGCTGGAAGTGCTGGTGGTGCTGGTGTTGCATTCCATATCTTCTTGAATGGACACTCTCCTACTGAGTGGTTGCCGGATCCGCATGCCAAACACAGTTCATTGGCTATACGGCAGTTCCGCTGATTGTGTCCAAGCTTCTGACAATATCCACACACAAGCTGCTGAGAAGGAGGCTAATGTTGACACTTTAAAAAAGACAAGATTCTTACTGGCCTGAACAATGTCTAAACTTGATGACATTTACAAAGACAAGTGAAAGATAGGCTGATTGGTCTGAACAATGTCTAAACTTGTTGACATTTACAAAAGACAAGCGATAGACAAGCTGACGACCAGTTCTGTACTTGTTGACATTTACAAAAGCAAGTGACAGATAAGCTGACGACCAGTTTTCATTCATCCCCAAGGGACAAAGCAGCAACTTGGACTTTACTATCCAGTGAAGCAGACAGTAAGCCCGGATTGTCTCTAAACAGACCTTAGCAGGTCTAAGATGCTAGCACTTAGCATCACATGAGCCCAAAGGGATAGCCTCGCCTGAGAGGCTAAGATCATCCAACTTCGCCTTGAAGCCATTCAAAGCTCCGTCAGGAAGCTAACCTATAGCTTCGCCTAAAGTGCTCAGTTAACTCCGCAAAGAGTTAGCTTCGCTTGAAGCAGAAGAATGTTCGGTAGCTTCGCTACAAACGTTATCTAGCTCCGCTGAAGAGCTGTCTTCTGACTTCGCCAGATGTTTCTTCCAGCTCCGCTGCGAGCTCAATGCGGGCAGCTCCTCTGCGGATCTGCTATAGTCAACCTTTGACCAATTAAATCTCCAGATGAGATCAAATCTAATCAGGAATGAGATCAAATCCAATCAAGATCAAATCTGAGATCAAATTTGGCAGTTGATTGCCATAATCTCTTGACTCTCCTAAAATGAGTAAGAGGATCAAGGTAGATCTTCCAACTATATGGAAAGGATCAAAACAGATCAAGAGGATCACCGACCTGCTATTTCTAACTTCACAGAAGCTGATTCTAGCCTCGCAGCAAGGCTACTTTTCAGATTTAAACAGATTTGATTTAATCTGTTTCTATATTTTCAAGGGACAGCTATACCCTTGCTCTCCCTATAAATAGCCCACCAGGGGCACAAGAAGAGAGGACCACGCGCAAGAGAGACCCCTGCACGAGAGGACTTCTTCACGACTGTGCGCACAGAGAGGCTGAACAGAGATCTATTCTCTTGCTTCCAAGAATTCAGAGACTTCAGAGAATCACTTCTCTAATCAGGGTGCTGATACCCTAATACCTTCTTCTCAAGGAATCTCCGGAACCAGGCGAGAAGGAATTCCTAGGCGAAGACGGTTTTGAGAAGTAACAAGAGGGTTCTACCAACCTTCTGTTCTCTCGGTTTCCCGAACCAGGCGAGAAGGGAATCTTATCGCTCGCATCGTCAAAGGGACAAAGTGGTCGCGCGCTGACCAGACTCTTACCGGCACACTTCTCCAGAGTCTCCGAGGAGATCTACTTGTAATCTTTTGTGCTACTTGTAATTTAGCTCCTCGATTTGTAAGTTTTTCCCTTTTTGCAAATCAATGGAAAACAAGATGGCGACTCCGCTGGGGAATGATTTCTCCACTGCTAAGAAACAAGTGTCGCAATGCGACGAATAGACCTTCGGGTCTATCACTGAATTCAGGAAAGCCGGCGCAACCAGAGCCTCTCTGGCTAAATCTTCAAAGCAAGTCTCTGCGGAGACAGATAAGGCTCTCTGCGAGCCTACTGCGGTCCTCTGGCGCAACAAGGAAGCGAACCCGCAGTGCAGGCCAATTACTTTCGAGAACCTAGTCGTTCACTTCGACCAAGAAAAATTTAAAGAAGTCCTCTCTGGGGGTGGTCTAATGCTTCATGCACGGAAGCATAGAAAGGTATCCATGGCCAAGGTTTCAGAACAGAAATCAGAAGCAGAATTCTGCCAACACCCCTCAGCCTCGCGTGTGGCTAGTCAGGTTCCCTGCGAACCTATACCTCCCTTGTCAAAGCAGATGTGGAGGCCAAAGCAGAAGGCTCTGAATAAAGCCTCAGGCGTAGCTATGCCACAAGTGCGTCTCTCTTGCGAAGAAAAAGGCAAGATGCTTGCCTGCTCCAACAATGCTGCTAGCCGCGAAGTCACAGCGGCGTCCGTATCTTCGCCTAATTCCAGAGCAGTAACGACTCGCGCCAGCCTCGTTCTCATGAGCGATGCTACTGTACCACAGGGTAAGCATGAGGTTCTTAGGCGCGAAGCTGGAACCAAAGCACCACAGCAAGCTTCGTTCCCCAGTCCTTCAAGTATTAAGCTCGCCCTTCGCAGCGGAACTATGGGATTGTCCCTAAGTGCTGATAGCATTGCTTATGCAGCTTCAGCGCCCATGGGCGTTTCCAAACCTTTTAGCCGCGAATCAAGAGCCAAAGCACTATCTAAAGCTAATCGCCTTCGCAGCAGCATAGAGGATAAAGCACCACAGCGTGATTCGCTTCCTAGTTCATCAAGCACTAAACTCGCGCCTCGTAGCGGAGCTAAGGGATTATCCCTAAGTGTTGACAGCGTTGCTTATGCAGCTTCAACATCCAAGGACATTCACAAGGTTCTTAGCCACGAAGCTAGAGCTGAAGCACTATTTAGTGCTAATCGCCTCTGCGGCGATAAAAGGAGCAGGACATCGTCCTATGCGCAGTCTAACAGGGCCTCTGCGCTGGATCGTCTAGGCCCAACTGGGTCTGACTTGTGAGAATTCTTGACAAGTAAACGGAGGTCAGAATTTCCAAATTACTCCCCCCTGTTGTCAACAAGTGAGATGTCAGTTGGTGATAGTCCACTCGGTCCATTGCGGTTGGGACCAATCCCCGTCGCTCCTCCAGTTCGACGGTCAGTTTTCGATCGACTGACAGCGCAAGCTCCGATGAAGCATCGCAAAAGGAGCGTATCGCGAGATCTACCCTCTGCATCTGTTAACATAACTGAAAGAGGACGAGAGCTGCGCAGAGGCAGACAAGCATCCCACGACACTCCCTACAGCTCCCCAGATCCAGATTACAGCCCTGGCTTGGGCAAAGTCCTGGTACACGAAAAAGGTGTCTAGGGTTGCAATACCCTACAGTTATGAGCAGCCATCTTCCTCAACGACAGTAGCCTCACCAGAACCAAAGAGAGGATTAGTCGAGTGGTCTGAGGAAGAAGATGAAGATAGTGGGTATGCCTCTTCGGCGACAGTCAGCTCAGTGCGAACAGACAGAGCATTAGTTAATATGGCTGACAATGGTAATGACGACCTTCATCGGCGTTTGGAAGCTCAGGAGCAAACTTTCAAAACCCAACAAGAAGCTCTGGACAACATTCAATAGATACTCGCTTAACTCCTCAATAACCAGAATAATAATGATACCGGAAGTAACCATGATGAGATAGAACATCTTAGCAATGAACCGCCAAAGACAGAGAAGTCCAAGGAGGGTTCTTCTTTGGACGCTGAAGTCCTTAAAGGCATCCAAGCTCAAATCGCATCCCTAGCTCAGAGGGATGAATTAAAGAAAGTAGGGACAGTCCGTCCTTACCCGCTGGAGTGGGATTCAGTGCCATACCCACCAAAGTTCAAACCGCCGACGTTACACACGTACGATGGTAAAAGCTCACCAAACCAGCACATCTACTATTTCCGGTCTCAGACCGGTAATGTTATAGACAATGATGCCATCATGGCTAGGCTGTTCATTGGCACCTTAAAGGGGTAGCATTTGACTGGTTTCGAAGTCTCCCTCTGGGCTCTGTCAATTCTTGGATCGACCTGGAAGCCCGATTCCTTTCTCGTTTCTATGAGGACGATACCGAGGTAACCATGGACAAGCTCCTCTCCACCGTGCAGAAGAAGGGCGAATCTGTCCGTGACTACATTGAGCGATTCAGAAACTTGTCTTTGATGTGCCCAGCAGGGATGCATTACCCATGCTCTTACAGACGTGCAGGCACAACTTCTTAGACCAAGTAGAGATTCGCATGGGGGCTGTCAAAGCCCATACCTGAAAAGAATTGGTCGAACAAGCTGAGATAGCCGAAAAGTCGGCTAAAAGTTTGAACCATCCACCCCTAAAGGCAAATGGGGTATGAGTAATAAAGGACACGGCGACATGGCGCAGTTTTCTCAAGCCAAAGGGAAAGAGACTATGCCCATTGAATTATCAGGGGATGTGCAGTCGAAGGCCAAGAAGAGCGGCTTCAATAATCAAGAGTCTAAGTTCCCTCCAAAATAGTACTCCTTCAGAGACGATCAGGTGGTCACAATATTCCATTTACTTCATAAAGTGAATAAAATGAAGCTGCCAGATGCTCGACGTCCCAATGAGATAGGACGCACAAACGATCCTAAATACTGTCTCTTCCACAGGATGATTCACCATCCTACCGACAAGTGCTTTGTCCTCAAGGACAGAATCCAAGCCTTGATCGACGCCGGGGTCCTGACACTGAAGTCAGAGTAGAAGAAAGTTACTGCAAATATGGTGACCCTCGAGTTCGGCAAAACCCCAAAGGTCACAGTTCCTGATGGGACTTATCCAATCCCTGCGCCGCGGCTGGAAGTCACACATCCTCAAGATAATAAGGGTCTTGTTCCCTTGATATTGGAGACAGGGAAAATCATGTAGATACACCCAGACCTTGTCAAGAAGAACAATGGGATTCAAAGAAGTCCAAGTCGAAGGGCAAATCTTGTAATGTCATCTCCATTCTGCCAGACGATGACATTTCACATCAGCTTCTCTCAATGATTCTGAAGGAGAAAAGCACGCTTGCGCGACGCAGGCTGACATACCTCAGCCGACGGGTACTCGATCTGAAAAATCATACTTAAAACAGTATGAGAAAACTACTGACGAGACACAACAGCAAACGACGTCAGTACAAGTACCAGCATCTGCTTCGGTTCCCGGATCAAGCTTGTCAGGAAGCTTATGAAGACATCAAGAAATATCTCACAAAACCTCCAGTCTCAGTGGCTTCCACATCAGGGAAACCATTTTTACTTTATGTGAAAGCTATGGACCATTCTCTTGGTGCCCTGCTTGCTCAAGAAGACGATAATGGTCACGAACAGGCCATTTATTATCTGAGCAGGACTCTGATAGGGGCGGAATCTCTCTATAATCCTATTGAGAAGGAGTGATTAGCTCTTGTCTTTGCTGTTCAGAAGACACGATATTATTTGGTTGGCCAAACCATACATGTCATCTCCAGAGTGAATCCTTTGTGTCTTCTCATGACGAAGCCAGTTTCATTGAATTCAAGATTGGCTAAATGGGCACTTCTTTTGTCTCAATGCGACATGATCTTTATCCCTCAAAGGCAATTAAAGGCCAGGCCCTTGCGGAGTTCTTGGCTACTCATCCAGTCCTAGAAAACTCAAAACTTCACGAAGATATTCCGGATGAAGTCTTCGAGTCTAATATAACTTTAAAGGATGAAGTTTGGCAGATGTTCTTCGATGGAGCATCACGAATAGGTCCTAAAGGCAGGATCATCGCCGGCGTGGGGGTTGTGTTTATCTCTCCACAGAATCATGTCCTTCCTAGAGCATTTTCTTTGACGGAATCATGCTCTAACAATGTAGCAGAATTTAATGCTCTACTTATTGGCCTTCAGCTCGCCCACGGAATGGGGGTACACTACCTTGAAGCTTACGGCGATTCAAAATTGATTATCAATCAGATTAAAGGCGAATATGAGGTCCGTCACGAAGATTTGGTGCCTTATTGGCTAATCTGTTTGATGGTTTCTACATCGGGCACCTGTCTCGATCGCAGAATACTAAGGCGGATGCTCTTGCTGCATTAGCAACAATACTAGCCTTGCCAGTCGACACCGAGTATCACCTCACAGTGGCGACTCGACACCTTGTCTGCCCTAAACATATGTTAAGAACCAGCAAGGTCTATAATATCTCGACGGATCTTGAGCTGAGAGATTGGCGATTTCCTCTCATCGACTATGCTTTACACGGTCTGCTGCCAGACGATCCTAAGGAAGCGGTATCTATCAGACGAAGGTCTCTCCGTTTTTACTACGATCCAACTCTGAAGACACTTTACCGCCGTTCGTATGACGGTGTCCTCCTCCGTTGCCTTTCTAATTCAGAGGCGCAGGAAGTGCTTAAAGAAGCACACGACGGCATATGCGGAGCTCATCAGCCAGGTCCAAAGCTCAAAGACAGGTTGCATAGGCTTGGATACTATTGGCCAACCATGATAGCCAATGCCATCCAATATGCACGAAGGTGTAAAGCATGTCAAATTCAGGCAGACTTCATACACCAGCCCTTAAAGTTGCTCCACCCAACTGTTGCTTCATGGCCATTTGAAGCAAGGGGAATCGATGTTGTAGGGCCAATCAGCCCCTCTTCAACAAAAGGACACCGGTTTATCCTGGCAATAACTGATTACTTTTCAAAATGGCCAGAAGCCATACCACTGGTTGAAGTTAAAACTTCTAACGTGGTTAATTTCATCAAACACCATGTCATCCATCGATTGGCGTCCCTAGGCGGATCATCCATGATAACGGTCCCCAATTCATAAGCCAGGTATTCTATCAGTTCTGCGATAAATACCGAATTCAGAATATGGCTTCAACTTCCTATAATCCCGCCGCTAATGGCTTGGCGGAAGCATTCAACAAGACGATCATCAAGTTACTCAAAAAGTTCGTCTCCTCGAATAAGCGAGATTGGGACGAAAAGTTTGGTGAATATCTTTGGGCCTACCGAACCAGGTTCGGACCCCGACAGGCAATATGCCTTTTTCCCTGGTGTACGGATGTGAAGCAGTCATACCATTGAAAATTCAGATGTCGTCATTACGAGTTACTCTGACCATTAAGATCACATCAGAGGATAATGATCGGTTGCGTCTTCAAGAGCTCGAAGCCCTAGATGAGAAGTGACTACAAGCTCAGCAACACATCGAGTTGTATCAAGCTCGAATCTCAAAAGCCTTCAATAAGAAGGTCAAACAAAGAGTCTTCTATAAAGGAGATTTGGTTTTAGCCGTCAGACGACCGATGATCATGACGCACAAAATCAAAGGCAAATTTCAGCCTAAATGGGAAGGACCATTTGTAATAGAAACAGTCTATTCAAACGGAGCATAGCGCCTTATGATTTCAGATGGCGATTTACTCATGATGCCGATCAATGGCAAGTTCTTAAAGAAGTATTATCCTTGATTAAGAATCCTTCTCATGATCAAGTTAACATTACACTTCTGATCAAAACCTTCAAATCCAAGGTACACATAAAGAGCTCTCTCTCTTCCACCAAATGGGATCATACAACCATAAACCAGTAGGAACTTGGTCATACACTGGTTGTCCCAAAGGAGAATCAAGGTTACACATACGCTAACTAAATGATCCAACACCTTTAATGGTTAAGGATAGAGGAAAATGTTGGCCTTTAAGCCCAACATAACTCCTCGACAACTCATCATGCTGAGGGGAATAGCATGGCTAGCCTGACTCAAACAGTAGTTGGTAAAGGCATATCAAACCCGTTGACAGCTGAGGATTTGCTAAAAATCCTAAGGGAGCTGTTCCCATTTAATTCCCTCTCCAAAATCACTTACCAATTCTCATCCATAGAATGGTAAGACCACATATAAAGATCTTTCCATCCATTTCGCTGTTACGTTAACATTAAATCTATGACAGTGATTTCCTCGTTTCTCCCCGTAGGAACGAGAACCCTTTTATGCTATGTTTAACAGTATAACCTCTGGCATCAATTTCGCTGTTACGTTAACACTAAACCTATGACGGTGATTTCCTCATTTCTTCCCGTGAGAGCAAGACCCCTTTTATGCTATGTTTAACAGTATAACCTCTGGCATCCATTTCGCTGTTACGTTAACACTAAACCTATGACAGTGATTTCCTCGTTTCTCCTCGTGAGAGCGAGACCCCTTTTATGCTATGTTTAACAGTATAATCTCTGGCATTTATTTCGCTGTTACATTAACACTAAACCTATGACAGTGATTTCCTCATTTCTCCCTGTGAGAGCGAGACCCCTTTTATGCTATGTTTAACAGTATAACCTCTGGCATCCATTTCGCTGTTACGTTAACACTAAACCTATGACAGTGGTCTCCTCATTTTTCACAATGAAAACGAGACCTTTTTCCAAATCCCATCAAAATTTTGAGCTTGGTGGCTTCTCAGCCGTTATGTCATTGCGACCTCTGAACCGACAGATAGCCAAGTCTCGCCTTTCAGTCCGTCAAGGACTACTTCGAGCTTGGTGGCTTCTCAACCGGTTACGTCATTGCGACCTCTGAACCGGCAGATAGCCAAGTCTCATCTTTCAGTCCGACAAGGACTACCTCGAGCTTGGTGGTTTCTCAACCGGTTACGTCATTGACCGGCAGATAGCCAAGTCTCACCTTTCAGTCCGACAAGGACTACTTCGAGCTTGGTGGCTTCTCAACCGGTTATGTCATTGCGACCTCTGAACGAGCAGATAGCCAAGTCTCATCTTTCAGTCCGTCAAGGACTACTTCGAGCTTGGTGGCTTCTCAACCGGTTATGTCATTGCGACCTCTGAAACGGCAGATAGCCAACTCTCATCTTTCAGTCCGTCAAGGACTACCTCGAGCTTGGTGGATTCTGAATCGGTTATGTCATTGCGACCTCTGAACCGGCAGATAGCCAAGTCTCACCTTTCAGTCTGGCAAGGACTACTTTGAGCTTGGTGGCTTCTCAATCGGTTACGTCATTGCAACCTCTGAACCGGCAGATAGCCAAGTCTCATCTTTCAATCCGTCAAGGACTACTTCTAGCTTGGTGGCTTGTTAAATGGTTATGTCATTGTGACCTCTGAACCGGCAGATAGCCAAGTCTCATCTTTCAGTCCGTCAAGGACTACCTCGAGCTTTGTGGCTTCTTAATCGGTTACGTCATTGCGACCTCTGAACCGGCAGATAGCCAAGTCTCACCTTTCAGTCCAGCAAGAACTACTTTGAGCTTGGTGGCTTCTCAATCGGTTACGTCATTGCGACCTCTGAACCGGCAGATAGCCAAGTCTCACCTTTCAGTCTGGCAAGGACTACTTCGAGCTTGGTGACTTCTCAATCGGTTATGTCATTGTGACCTCTGAACCGGTAAATAGCCGAGTCTCACCTTTCAGTCCGTCAAGGACTACTTTGAGCTTGGTGGCTTCTCAATCGGTTATGTCATTGCGACCTCTGAACCGGCAGATAGCCAGGTCTCATTATGCAGTACAGTAAGGACTATTTTCTCAAATGGCTGCAGTATAACTTGAAAGCGACAATTCAAAAGATAAAACAAGTTGGAAATATGACAAGGGTGTCAAAACAAAATTACTTTTATTGATTCCGAAAAGAAGGGATACATGAAGGCACATATATTACAAGCTATGATGGTGCTTCATAAGATTTGATCTGCCCTTCAAGAATGGCCAGCCTTGTCTTCCTATCATCAGCAGCCCGGACAAGCGCCTGCGACCTCAGCTCAGCCTCATTAAAGTTCGCCGTCTGGGCTAAGCGAGCTTCAACTTCAACCAAGGTTGCCCTCTGACCTAGCTCTTGCCGCAAGAGTTCGTCATTTTGAGCCCTAAGTGGCTCAAGCCGGGCAATCTCTTCAAGACGCACTGGTTCAGCCTTGGATAAAAGAAGATTTGCCTTCCTGATCATCTCTTTGGCCTTTTTCAATTTTATCTTCAGCGTCAAGAAGAGCACTGCTAGAAGCATCTATTGCGTTCCCGAGCTCTACCTTCCTTGTCTCCAAGGATTTCAAGCAAAAGTAATGGCCTTAGCAGCTTCCTGAGCGGCAAGATAAGCTTCATGCATCTGAACGACAAGGTGCGCAAGCTGCACATTAACTGAAGACTCCAGGTCTGAATGGCTAAGACGGCGCCATTCGTCTACATCCCTCTCAAGTTGGTCCACCAGAAGTTCCAATGCAGCTGCCTGGTCATCCCCTCCAAAGTCTCGGATACTCTCAATGCTTCGGGAGAGGATCACCTTCAAAGCAGAGAATGAGGTAGTCGAGCCTTTCAAAATCAAAGCGATGGATCGCTTCAAGCTCTTATAAAAGCTATCGACTAGTTCAGCCACAAATTCATTCTCGGCCTCAATCACTCCTGGAAGACAAGCAGCCCCTGAAGATTCCACTAGCTTTATTGACACCACTGTGGAAGGAATAGTAGAAGCACTGGCTGCAGCAACGTGAGAGGTCATCGGTGATCTCGGACGAGTCTTCATTGAAACTAGTACACTAGCCACAACCGAGGTCGGACTAGTGACTATTTTCGGGAGAGCGGGCTCAACCACCAGTGTTGGGGAAGTAGGACTGGTAATCACCCTCAGCTCCGCACCTAGCAAGATAGATGGCGCTGGCGAAACTGATGGCACCTTACTCATTGATATAGTTGGAAGTGAGATCGGATCCATGACTACCGTCTCCTCAATTTCAGTTCCTCTGGCTGTTCAGGCTGATAAGAGGGCAGATCGCCATACAAATCATCCAACTCAGCAGCATCTGCTGCGGTCGAAGTGCTTACTTCACCCTTAGATCCCTCAGGAAGATTGGTTGGCTCTCTTGAAGTCGATGCACCCAGAGGCGGAACACCTGCGACAAGACTTTGTTTAGGCAGGGCATAACAAATAGCAAGTGCTAAAAGGTCAAAATAATACCAAAAGATAATGTCGCCTCAATCGTCTTGACGGCTGCATCATTCCCCACGGGCTCCATAGGAAAATCTTTGGCGGAATCAACACGAATGGCCTCCGTGGTCCACCCAAAGGAGCTAGAAGCTTCGGGACTTCCTTTCGAGGTCCCAGCGCCCGAAGGACCTACATCAGCCGCCTCATCTCCGGACTCTTCTGAGACGGTAAAATAGCCAGCGTCATCGCCCTCCTTATAAGTAAACAAGGGATCATAATGCTCCCCTTGTTCTTCGATAGCTTCAGCTCTCGGGCTTCTCACCGCCTCGGTGACTGAATCACAAAGCAAAAATGAGCTGTCCGGAACGCATAAAAAGTGTATTGCAAGGACGAAGCTGATCTTACCCGGGTCCGGAGCGGCTTCGCCAGTAGTCGGCTTAGGAGCCGACAATTCAGTTGCTAATGGGGCAGGAGGAGGAAGCGCTGCAGATGGTTCTCCCTCTGCAACAACTGTAGGAGCGTAGCGACGAGGCTTCTTCACTACTCTCTTCCTACGAGATCCACCCTCCCGCTTTCGTTTGAAGTGGACGTCAGGATCTTCTTCCTCCACTTCTTCAACATCGACCTGTTCTACGGGGGCCGTCCCCACCACGCCAGAAGCAGCTGCTGGAGTTTCAACACCCGTTTCCGCTTTGAAGCGAGGACTTCCTGCATCCGAGGCTTCACTGTCATCAACAGCAATGAACTCCCCGAGGCCTGGGACGCGAACCTTTTACTCTCGCCCTTCCCAGTGACTTTCCGCTTCAGCCGCTGAGAAATTAACTTCACACCAGAATTAATAGAGAATCTGATGGGTGTGGAGTTTGAGGTCGTATACCACTAGCAGAATCCCAGGGTCATCATAAGGTTCAGAGTCTTTAGCAGCATGTACAGTTGCGCCTCGGTACAACCTGCAAAGAAGAACCGCCAAGCACGGGCTCCATCGATGAGGCCCCCCATGAAAGCCAGATTGCTGTTTGGATTACCCACGTACAGCTGGTCATACCCAAACTGACGGGCAAACCAACTTGGAACATAGGGCTCCAAGTAGCAGGTATCCCCGCTTCTGTATAACAAATGTGAGGGCCGAATGCTAACCAGTCACTCAAAAATTCGCCGGCTCAATGACTTCTGCCCTTCTTCCACGTCCTTGAACTCTTCACCATAGCCCGCATCCCGAATATAGGAGAAGCAGCGGAAAAGGCTATAGACGTCATAGCGGCACAGCAACTTACGGACCGCAGCCACGTAAGTCTTCAGCTATGAACATCCCTCGAATCGGCGGAGAAGAGCCATTCGAACACCTTCTGGGGGGTCCTCTCCGGCTTCGATCATGGAGGGACAGTGAAGGGCAAACCACGCCATCAAATAAGTATACAGCAGACCTATTCTGGGGTTTGGTCCGTCGCAGGGCAAAATAGTCCCCTTTCCCTGCTTCGTCGTTGGTGGCCTACAGAAAGCCTCCGTCAATGCGCGAAGGCCTCTCTGAATACAGCACACCATGACCGGAAGAAGTCCAAGAGAACGACCATGGACTAGACGAGCGATAGGTAACAAGACAGTCGGATGAATGACGTCGCCCGAAGAAGACGGCACCACACATCTCTTCAACCAGACCGTCAAGAAACCAGCCAGAAGTGCCTTCCGGGACGTCGGCCGACGAGCCTGATGGTGGAAACTCTGAAGAATATCTCCTTTTTCATAGGGGCCGTCATCTTCTTCCAGAATTAGATCCCCTTGAGAATGCTTTTACATCCGGCGAAAGATGTCTTCATCAGCAACTCCACAATGAGCCGCCTCAGGAGTATTTTCCATATCTGGGAACAAATAATTTTCCTAGCTCTTCAAGCTGCATGAAGCTCCCTTACTGCTTCCATGCATGCTGGAGCAAATGTACAAGTGGCACATTAACTCCCGGTAGGTCTCAAACAATGCGGGCTCCTGCTTCTCCAGAAGTGCCAATTCTGCCTCGCATGGGAAATATTCTTCGTATAGGAGAGATCCCAAAGGCAGAGCAGAGACTTCCCACATCTCGTGCAGAGCCATGCCCAATTCGCCAACAGGGGTGAAGAAGGTCCCTGTAGCCGGGCAGTATAACTCAAAGATGGCGTAGAAGTTCGCTACACTCATCTGAATGCCATAACAGGTTGCCCTGACGGCCTCATAAAGATTCAGCCTCTCCAGATCCTCCTCGAAATGAGCAAGGACATATAGAGTCAAATCCCTCCACCATGCCTTTGGAGGGTGAATCCACCCTGGAGTCCTGAAGTCAGTGGCTGGATAGTTACCACGAACCTTAAAGAATTGATTCCCAAAGGTCTGCGCCACCGCAGGGCTTTCTCCCACTGGGATGTCTGGGAGTACATTCCCAGGGTGGAGACCCATTATGCAACGAGGAGGCCCCGCTCTTGTGTAACCGGGTGAAGGAATTATCAACTTCTCTACGTGAATGGATCCAGTAGTCTGACTCACTTGCCACTGCATCTTCTGAGCTCTTGTCACGCATTGGAAGAAGGACAAGGGAAAATGCCGCTTGTTAGACGGAAGATAGAACTTCTCGCCATCTAATTGGAAAATACACTGCCCCTCTCCGGCTAGCAACTGGCGATCAGGGTCTGGCGCCGCATCTCCAAACATGAAGCCGGGCTTCTGATAGATTCGTCGGTCAGAATCTTCAAGGGGAGCAGTGGTTAAGATGCTTCTCATGGCACGCTGATCCCCACCATGAATAAGTGTATCTCGAGTAGGAGAGCTTCGCTCGCTGAATAAAGAAGCCTGCCCTTAGAACTGCAGGCTGACGTTGCCATCTAGCCCCCTGGCCGTGCCAAATAGACTGTTCAAAGGACCAGGAGTATAGTGCACTGCAAAAAACAAAGAAAAAAATTATGATTAGTTCATCAGCCAAACAAAGGCTAAAACAAAAATGCAATTTTTGTTAAGGCATAGCCTCGCTCTCCGAGGGAAGCTGGCCTAATGATAGCTTCGCCCCAAAGCTTAGATTCGCAGCTGCAGCGTAACTCTGCACTCCACACGAAGGCAGGAAGCGAGAAAATATCCAAGTGTTAGCTTCGCTCTGGAAGCTTAGCCTTGAACAACAGAATGCAACAAAGCCTCAAGGGCTAACTTCGTCAGAAGGGGTTATTGCCTAAAGGGCATTAAAGTCCTTTTCAGTTATACTTCAAAGAACAGCTTCGCATCCTGTCATTCAACAAGATGTGAACCACCTAAGGGATAGCTTCGCCTGGAAGCTTGAAGAAGAGACCCTTCGGTTCTAATATTCCCAGTTAAGAAATCTAGGGAAATTCAGGGAGTCGAATTCCCTAAGATTAACAGATCATAATTGATCATTTTGGGCTCATCTAAAGATAGCCAGAAATCGGCTTTAAAAGAGAGACGGCAATCTCTAATCAAAAGGGAAAGATCCCTACCGGCGATCGGTCATTCGATGACCGGAGGAGGAGAAGGACCCTCCGTTGCAGAGGTTGCGACCTCTTTTCCCGCTCGTCTCTTGGGAGCCATTGAAGAATAATGGAGGTTCATGAATTCTCAAGTAAAGAAGAAGGAAGAAGAAGAAGAGTCAAATGCTCTAGAAAATTTAAAGAGAAGTGATGACCCTCTCAGCCCGATCAGGTTTTTATAGGCTGATGATGCCTAAACGATGCCTCGAAAAGAGCACAGGCTGTCGTTTCAAATTAATTTGAAACGGGGCCTAAAGCGCCTTCCCGAGAAGCGCTGATTCAGCCCCGCTAAGGGCTAACTCCGCCATAAGTCAAGTGCTGACTGAGCGCGACGTATCGATAACTTCGCCGAAAAGCATGCCTTAGCTCCGCTAAAGGCACAACCCAAATTTAGCGAAAAATTCATGCTAGCTTCACTGGACGCTCGTTCCTGGTTTAGATGGGATCCTGTCTTTAACTTCGCATGAAGTTTAGCTCCGCCAGTCCACTTCAAATGTTCTCAAACGGAAATGGAGGAGAAGCAAATCAAATAAGCAAAAACTGAACTTTTATTGATTTAAAAGGGAAGGTATATTGATACTACTACATCAAGGTTGTGTTTCGTATAACAGAATAATTTGCTCAAAAGGCATACAAGTAGTCCTATCTACTTCCAAGCCAAACCAACTGGACACGATAGGCCTTCCTCCTGCACAAGGCCGTAATCCTTCGCAAAATGGCCGATGGTGCCACCAGGAAGTTGAACCTTCCGTAATCAAAAAATTGGCAAAGGACCGATTGCCACCAGAAGGCTGGATCTTCTTTGATGAAAATTGGCAATGGAGGATCCGAGACCTTACAGGTGATGTCCGCTTTCCCGAAGTGGATCATCTCGGATAAGCGACTACCAGCCTCGCCTCGAAGTGGATCATCTTGGATAAGCGACTACCAGCCTCGCCTCGAAGTGGATCATCTCGGATAAGCGACTGCCAACATTTTCTGGGAACACACATCAGTTGCCACAGTTTGTTCCTCCTGCTTAGGATTAAAGTTTCAACCAGAAAAGCAAGAGGCAACTTTCTGGTCTCCTTCATCAACACAAAAGAATGGTGAACATAGCTCACTGCAATGCGAACTGAAACAAGTTAGCAACAGGTTAAAAGAAGAGTTGCAAAAGTGAAATGCTAAGTCAAATTCTTTGGGGTGAAGCAATTTAAATCCGATTCAGTTGCAGTTTAACAATGGATTCCAGTTTTAGTTAAGCAGAAGATAGCCTCGCTTGCACAGTGATGATGGGCTAGCTCAGCATAAGCCAAGTCCTAACCTCGCCTATATGGCTAAGCCAGACTAATCCTGAGGAACGCAGTCTTGACCCCACCTATATGGCAAGACTGGCTCAACTTTGAAGAGACTAAGTCCCAAGTGTTGCCTGTGTGGCGAACTTAGCAGGCAAGCATGCAATGATTTTTCTTTGATCAGGTCAAAATGATAGCTTCGCTGGGAAGCTGGGCTGAAACCCTTCTCTGCAGATCAGTCCAATACAAACAAAGAACAATGGAAATCAATCCCTAAGGCAGCTGTTAAAGCTAAATTAAGGGAGATAAACACCCTAAAGTCATTTGTCCATTGGTAAAGTCTCTAGATGACCGAGACTTACCGGTCCTTGGCTGGGTAATGACCAGAGTGGGCATCCCCACTAGTTCAGAGATCTGAGTATCTCTCTCTAATAACTAAGAGAAGAGAAGAGCAGACCACTTCTCTTCAGAGGACCTCAGGTGTCCTATTTATAGGCCTCATGGCCTGAGCGCTGCCGCTTCAAGCATAGAAGCGTGAGCGGATTTAAGGCATTTATTGAGCCTTGAAAAAGGGAACGGTTTCCCTCGAAACCGTGCAAGGAAGAGATGATCTCCCTCATTAAGGCATTTATTAAGCCTTGAGAAAGGGAATATTCTCCCTCGGAAGCGCACAAAGGAGGAATGATCTCCCTCGATTAATGCAAGAGAGGAGCAATCCTTCTCGTAACTGGCCGAAAGTAGTTGGCCTCGGAAAGGAACAACATTCCAAAGCAAACTTATTCTGGGAGGCTCGGATGCGGAGCTACCCAGACGCAGAGCTACCCAGACGCGAAGCTACTCAAAGTGGCGAATCTATACGATT
Source organism: Agave tequilana (assembly GCA_038442645.1). Lineage (NCBI taxonomy): Eukaryota > Viridiplantae > Streptophyta > Magnoliopsida > Asparagales > Asparagaceae > Agave > Agave tequilana. Next base: position 52,515 of record JAVJIF010018468.1, read on the forward strand.
CTTCAGCGAATCTATCCCAAAGCTGGATTGAAAGCGAAGCTGAAATCAACCACCATGGCGACCTTCGTACTTCACACACCACCGATCAAAGTAATTCAAAGTATTTCGAAGTCTGAGCCATTCCATTGCAGACTTTCGAAAACTTTGAAGGGGGTCTTGTTGACACTTTAAAAAGACAAGATTCTTACTAGCCTGAACAATGTCTAAACTTATTGACATTTACAAAAGACAAGTGAAAGATAGGCTGATTGGTCCGAACAATGTCTAAACTTGTTGACATTTACAAAAGACAAGCAATAGACAAGCTGACAACCAGTTCTGTACTTGTTGACATTTACAAAAGACAAGTGACAGATAAGCTGACGATCAGTTTTCATTCATCCCCAAGGGACAAAGCAGCAACTTAGACTTTACTATCCAGTGAAGCAGACAGTAAGCCCGGATTGTCTCTAAACAGACCTCAGCAGGTCTAAGATGCTAGCATTTAGCATCACATGAGCCCAAAGGGAAAGCCTCGCCTGAGAGGCTAAGATCATCCAACTTCGCCTTGAAGCCATTCAAAGCTCCGTCAGGAAGCTAACCTATAGCTTCGCCTGAAGTGCTCAGTTAACTCCGCAGAGAGTTAGCTTCACTTGAAGCAGAAGAATGTTCGGTAGCTTCGCCACAGACGTTATCTAGCTCCACTAAAGAGCTATCTTCTGACTTCGCCAGATATTTCTTCTAGCTCCGCTGCGAGCTCAACGCGGGCAGCTTCGCTGCAGATCTGCTATGGTCAACCTTTGACCAATTAAATCTCTAGATGAGATCAAATCTAATCAGGATTGAGATCAAATCCAATCAAGATCAAATCTGAGATCAAATTTGGCAGTTGATTGCCATAATCTCTTGACTCTCCTAAAATGAGTAAGAGGATCAAGGGAGATCTTCCAACTATATGGAAAGGATCAAAACAGATCAAGAGGATCAACCGACCTGCTATTTCTAGCTTCGCAGAAGCTGATTCTAGCCTCGCAGCAAGGCTACTTTTCAGATTTAAACAGATTTGATTCAATCTGTTTCTATATTTTTAAGGGACAATTATACCCTTGCTCTCCCTATAAATAGCCCACCAGGGGCACAAGAAGGGAGGACCACACGTAAGAGAGACCCCTGCACGAGAGGACTTCTTCACGACCGTGCGCATAGAGAGGCTGAACAGAGATCTATTCTCTTGCTTCCAAGAATTCAGAGACTTCAGAGAATCACTTCTCTAATCAGGGTGTTGATACCCTAATACCTTCTTCTCAAGGAATCTCCGGAACCAGGCGAGAAGAAATTCCTAGGCGAAGACGGTTTTGAGAAGTAACAAGAGGGTTCTACCAACCTTCTGTTCTCTGATTCCCCGAACCTGGCGAGAAGGGAATCTCATCGCTCGCATCGTCAAAGGGACAAAGTGGTCGCGCGCTGACCAGACTCCTACCGGCACACTTCTCCAGAATCTCCGAGGAGATCTACTTGTAATCTTTTGTGTTACTTGTAATTTACTCCTCGACCCTTTTCTTTTTTGTAAATTTTTCCCCTTTGCAAATCAATGGAAAACAGCTAAAAAGGCCGCTTGGCTACTTGGGCACCAAAAGATCTGACTGGATTTCCTCTGTACACTTGATGGAATTGGCACTTCATAGGCTTGTGCTACAGCTCAACTCTCTCTTCTTCTCCAACCCCTGCTCCACATCACGAGCTATAAAGAGAACTTAGGAGTATGTCTTCAGCTGATGGGTATAAGCAACATCTGGATATCCACCTTAATCCTTGCTAAAACCTGCTAGCTCTCTTCTCCTCGTCGGCTACCATATACAGTGCAAACTGACTAAGTCTCAGAAATTCAGCAGCATACTCATCCACCGATCGATTCCACTGATGTAGCCTAATAAACTGCTTCTCCATCTCCTTCTGAGCAATGTAGGAAAAAATCTCTCATAGAAACCCTTCGAGAACTGGTCCCAAGAGATGGGCTTCTCCAGCCTCACCTCTTCGGCTAGCCACCAGGTCCTCGCCACATCTTTCAGCTGGATATTGTGCCCAAAAATTCTTCTGGCTGTAACCTCCTAAAATCTGACACAGTACCCGGCCTCTGCTCCAGGGGTGTAGTCAACAATCCTTGTCGCAAGAGCTCTGTCTGCTGCTACTAGCTATTCATCATTCCCTGAAGTATCCTCATCATATTGTTCCCCCCCGTACGGACCTTCACGGGAAGTGTCGGGACCGTTACGTGTCCCTTGTCTCTCTCTATATTTGAGCTGACTGAAAAGGTGACGAAATATGAGATTTCAGAAATCAAGAGATAGATTTCAAGGAAAGAATAGATAACTTCGTACTTGTGACTGGAATGTATAGCAATGACCCGTGTGATCCAGCTGCAAATGAATCCAACATTAATCTGAAGACTGGCTATACTGAAGGTGTGAGAGCCTAGGCTCTGATACCAACCTGTGGCGCCCCGCTCCCGCAAATACGGGGACGCCACTGCGACATACATACGCAGGGCAATGGTACCATCACGTATGTACGCTAAGCATCAATACAACACAATACAAGAATAAGAGTGCGAAAATACATGGTGTTATACATTCTAACACAAAATAGTACAAGTACTCAGTCATCACAGATTGTGATATAATATTACATAAATATTACATCACCAGGTGTACAAAAGTAGACTGTATAGGGTACAAAAAATAAGGACTCACGAGCTGGAAGAGAGAATCTCGCGAGCGGGGAAGACGGGATGAAGCTACGGCTGATCCGCCTGCTCCTCGAAGAAAGCCTGATCCTCAGCTGATGGGTCCACCTCAGTCCAAGTTGCTAAATCTGGACATGCAAATTCAGGATTGTTAGTGGGTAACTCAGCGAGTGCAAGAATCCAAACGGTAAGTATAAATAAAAGCAAGTGCATCAGATCAAGTATAATGTACCCAAATCAGTAAGCATGGAATAACCACAATAAATAGTGAAATATGGAAATGACATTAGAATTTATGTGGCATGAAATAAAAGTAAGTGTAGCAGGTCAAATGTCATGTAATCAAATTAGCAAGCATGGAGTTACTAAAATAAATAGCAAGTATGGAAATGACCATAAAATTCATGTAGCATGAAGTCAATTATCAAGTTATTATTAAGACTTGTTCAATTTGTATGTTTCGGTATATGGCCCGTACCATATACTACGCATACAAGTCGAGCGAGGTTGATTCTTGAAAATTGATGGGGAACGACGAATCATGTTTAGAATGGGTCCCGTGCATGCCCGGGACAATGGTCCATGAGTATCCAGTACTGAGCCGGAACGTACCGCTAGGTACCGGAACTTGCTATATGTCCGAAGGTCTTAGTATACGCCCAAATAAGAATAGAGTGTCACCGTTCCCCAGAGGGATATACCCAGGGGATTATAGCGCACCACCCGGCAGACAGGCAGGGGGTAGGGGTGCCAGTACACCCCTCGGAAGCGCCTGGTGGCCTCCAGGTCGAATCCAACAGGAATCAGTTGTACAACATATGTATGGCCACTATAAACATAGGAGCTATATCGTTACCCATCAATTTTCCCCGTCCCGGTGTAAGTTGTTTAAATATAACAGTGTCAAATAATAAAGTTCACAGGGTATTCACAAAAGTCCAATATCTATGGCTATCCTATTACGAGGGTCAACAGGAGTATAATATCAGGAGTAATGTCAGGAGCCTCCCTATTTCAGGGGTTCAAGTATACAGGAGTTCAGGAGTACAGGAGTTCAAGAGTACCAAATGTATGGTAATAATATAATAATCATGCCAAGTCCTCAGAAAAGTGAGAGTCATGAATATGCCGTATAATACAGGTATCAAGGGTGGTAGTGTCTGGTCAAGGGTCACGATGTCAAGTCAATGTACTTGTACCACATGAAAGCATATCAAGTAAGGGTTAGCACGTGTCATATACCGGGGGTCAGGATCAGGTGACAAGTATGATATATATCAAGTACCGGTGTCTAATATCAAGTGTCGTGGATCAGGTATCAAATATAATATATCAAGTGCTGGTACCATAAATCATGCATCAAGTATAACATGTCAATTGTCGGGTAAATACTGAATAGAATACCATCTATAAGCTTGTATAGCAAGAAATCATCTACTAAATATTACATCAGCAGGTGTTAGGTATGTCACGGTAATAATAAGATGTCAACGTATCAATATCATGCAATAAATTAAGGGTAGTAGTTTTTAAGTTTAATGTAAACAGTCGCCTAAAATCGAAATGAAATACCAGTTAAAATCTGAGAAATTCGCGAATCCATGCGAGCAAGCCACTAGCCCATATGTATATATTAAAATATATAAATATAAATATATATAAACATTAGAGAGGGAATGAGAGAGGAGAGAGAGGGAGAGAGAAAGTTGTAGGAAGGGGAGAGAGAGAGAATAGGGTATTTTTAGAAAGGAATTAGGAATTAAAAGGGGAGGGGTATGGTTGTAATTATGGGGAAGTAATTTGGAATGAGGTAGAGGATATTTTAGGGATGTGAAAAGTGGGTTTATTTAGGGAAAAGAAAGAGAAAAGAAAAGAAAGAAAGAAAAGAAAAGGAGGGGGAAGGGGTGACCGGCGTCCTGGGCGGCGGTGCCGCCGCCGGAGGGCGGCCGGCAAGGGGGAGGTGGTGGGAGTTAGAGAAGGAGGAGGAGGTGATGATGGGATGGTTGGAGTGGTGGAATTGATGGAGATGGTGATGAATTTTGGAGAGGGAAAGGAAGTGGTGGTGATGGGTTATGTTGAAATTAGAGGAATGGAGGAGGAAATTAGGGATGGTGAAAGTGGGGAAGGGAAGTAGGGGGTTGGGGGTGCGGCGGTGGCGGCTAGGGCGCCGGTGGTGGGCGGCCTTGGTGGTGGAGACGGCGGTTGTGATATGGGAAGTGGGAAGTGGGTTTTGTTTTGAATGAGATGGAGTTGAAATGAAATGGAAAATGAGAAGAAGGAAAGAGGGAGGAGTTTTTAATGAAGGAGTAGGGTGTGACGATGAAATGGAGGAAAGAGGGGCTGCAGGTGGCGAGCAGCTGTGGTAGGGGAGCAGGCGACGGAAGCAGGCATGGGAAAGTCAAAGGGGAAGAAAAGAAAAGAAAGAAAAAGAAAGAAAAAAAGTAAAAGGAAAAATAAGGAAAAAAGAATAGAAAATAGTAAAAAATTTTATTATTAAATAATTAATTTATAAAAATAGCTGGGAGTATAAAGTAGGGGAGTAGAGAAGGAAAAAGTAAGAAAAGAAATTGTTGGTAAATAATATTATTATTTAAATAGTGCGAAAATTTGGCTATTTTAGAAACGTTCTAAAAAATTCTCAAAAATAGTAAATAATATTTTAAGATGCTCAGTGAAATCGGATTTGAGAAATTCAATCTAGTTTTTAAATTAAAAATCTTAAAATCTTCCGGCTACACCGCCGACACCAGAATCGGTCAAGTTTTGATAAATTTAGAAAAATCTCAAAAAATGTATTTAGATAGAAAATAAAATTCTAAGAAGTAACGTGAAAGCCGTTTTTTAAAATTCAATTCCGTTTGAAAACTAAAAATCCGGGAATCAATCAGCGATGCTAATTGACACCGTTTTAGAGATTTTGCAAAAAAATTCTGAAAGTTTTAGAAAATCATGAAAAATCTAAAATATTAGAAAATAGTGTCTAAAATTGAAATCGATCAAATCAGACTACCAGAAAGGTTAAATCAGACTACAGGCTGGCATCGGGTTCCTGGTCCGGGTCAGGGCTGATTGTAGGTCTGAGAATCCAGATCTGATATACAATAAAATAAGCAATCACAACCCAAAAGCAAATAATGGAAGAATATTGAACAATATGGTTAAAAAATTTTGGGACACGTATCTGGGTACGTATCCCAGGAAAGGGGTGCTATATTATTCTTTATTTAGGTTAGGCTCATTTTACTTCTTTGTTTAGTCTCTTATCGGTTGTAGTTGGAGATGTCTTCTGTATGAGGCCTATATAAGACCAAAACCTGCATTTATTTTTGGAGTTCAGTTAATTTAAGAAAACCCAAATTTTGGATTACAATTTTGCTTTGCGATTAAATCTTTGACATGGTGATGTGCTGAGTGGGAGAGCGATCTCCTTGGTGTTAAAGCCAATATCCATCTTATCTCAAAAACGCAAAATTTCTTTTCCTCCTTTCCCATTCCCTTTCTACATTAATAAGACTCTCAAAGATATTCGACTAGAATAAAAACTCCTAATACTAAACCAAGTAATTAAAAGTTTAGCAGTTCTCCTTAAGCTGAGCATAGATATCTATAACAATCGGCTTGTTATATAAGTATGAAAAAACTTTAGAAGGAACAGGTTTTGTAAACATATCTTCGAGCTCCGCAGAAGGAGTGAAAAAAGTAGAAATCAACTTCTGTGAGACTGCATCGTAAACAAAATAGTATGTTTATATGCTTTGTACTTTCATAAAAGACAAGATAGCTCGCTATGTAAATAACCTAGTTATCACACAGTACATAACAGCAGACTACCCACACTAAATTAAAGTTCTCACAACAGGAACATCTCGCATATTGTATAAGCTGTAACTTTATACTTTGCTTCGGCACTGGAACAAGACACAATACTCTGCATCTTACTCCTCTAAGTAACTAAATTGCCTCCAACATAAATGCAGTAGTAAGAAGTAGATTTTCTCTCTTTTTTGACTCCTGCATAATTAGAATCTAAAAAAGATTCAATCCACAGATATTCATGCTTTTTATACAACAAACATTTACCTGGAGATCTTTTGATGTATGTCAAAATTCTCAAAGTGGCCTTTCAATGAATCTCGGTAGGTAAACAGACTCACCAATCCAACAGTGCAAGGAATATCTATTGTAAGATAGATAAGTCTACCTACGAGTCTTCTATACTTAGAAACATTCTCAAATAAGGGTCTAACCTTATCCTATAAATCAGCATTAGTATCCACAGGAGTACGTACTGGCTACAGCTAAGTAGTCCAGTCTCTGAAGTAAATCCAAAGCATATTTTCTGAGAAAGAACTAATTCATGTTTATTGTGAGTAATTTCAATCCCAAGAAAATATCTTAACATGCCTATGTCTTGTCACAAACTAGGTCTTAAGATACTCTTCAGCTTTCTCAATAACATCAACATCACTGTCAATCAATAGAATGTCATCAACATAAACAGTAAGAATCATAGTAACAGATGAAGTACTGTGAGTAAAGACAAGACAGAATGATCATAATAGCACTTCTAAAATCCTACTTCAGCGGTGATACAACTGAACTTATTAAACCAGGCTCGTGAACTTTGCTTAAAATCAAATATCGCTTTCGTGAGCTTGCACACCATATTCTCCTCTTAAGTCACATACCCAAGAAGTTGCTTTATATAGACCTCCTCAAGGTCACCATACAGGAAGACATTCTTCACGTTGAGCTGAAACAGCTAGAGAAAACATGGCATTGATGGAGTTGAGACGAGCCACAATAAAGAAGGTCTTCAGATAATTCACTCTATAAGTCTGAGTAAAACCTCGAGTAACTATGCGGGCCTTATACTTGTCCACTGTCGTCTGGATGATACTTGATAGTAAATACCCAGCAGCAACTGACTACGAGTAGTCCAGATGAAGTAGACACAAAATCTCAAATCTGACGTGAGATGAGAGCATCTATCTCGTCATCCACAGTCTGCTTCCATTCCGAATACACAATACTTTTGATAAGACTTAAGTATAGAAACAGAAGACACAAAACTAGACAAATTGACGAGATAGTGGAGACGATCATAAAAAACTAAACTGGAAATAGGATGCTGAGTACAAGATCGCTTACCTTTTCGATATGCAATAGAAAGATCCAAGTCTTAAGAGGCAGAAGTATCCATCTCAATAGTAAAAAGTAAGGAATATGTAGAGATGCACAATGAGGAGAATAGGATCAGCACATATAAATTCTAGATCAGCAAAGAGTGAAGAGATCCACATTCTTAGGATGTCTGGTAAACACCTGCAATGGTTTGGTACTATCTCTTTCTTCAAATTCTTAGAACTAGGCATAAACTGAGGTATAAGAGAACAAGAGCTCGGACAAAAATACGAACTAACTCAAAGAATGTCACATCAGTAGAATTATAAAACTTATGATCTATAAGATCAAAATATTTATAACCTTTCCCAGTTCGTGAATAGCCAGCAAAAACACATTTCATAGCTCTAGGTTCGTTGATGGTAACATAACACGGGCTCCTTTTCGCACGTATCAGCGTCGCCGTGTCACAATAGCTTATCTTTGGTTGTGGTTTAAGTCATGATTAGTTGCGGTCTTTCTTTAATTTTTAGATGATTGTTTAGTCCATGTGTCGTAGTTGTTATTTAAGTTCAATTGGACTCTATTTGAGTTAGTTTTTGGAGTCTTGATTGAGTTTAGTTAGTTATGTCTTAGTTTAGACTTGTATTAGTTTTGAGTTTTATTTAGTCTCATATCGAGTATGATGAGAAAGTTCTCTTTGTAGGAGTCTATATAAAGAGGTTCAATTCAATAATAATGAATGATTGATTAAAAACATCACTATTGATATTGATTTAATCTCATTTTTATAAAGTCAATTGTAGTGAAGCCAAGGACCTAATTGTGACCCAAGTTCACATCTTCAATCTAACTTATCCAAGCCAGTTTAAAGATTCTGAAATAAACAAGTAGAACCATACACATGAGAAATAACAAAAAAAAATAGATTTATCAGAATACAGGCAAGAAAAGGCAATTTATCATTAAGTACTAATGAAGGCATTCTATTTATTAAGAGACAATCACAAAGAATAGCTTCAACTCAAAAGCTTTAGGAATATGCATGTGAATCAATAAGATATGAACACACATCTAAAAGGTATCTTAATTTTCTTTCAGCTACCACATTCTATTGTAAAGTATGCGGACAAGTCGTCTAGTATAATATACCATGAGATGAACAAAAACGAGAAACTTCTTTTTGAGTATACTCAAGAGTATTATTATTACGTAAAACATGAATAGCAATAGAGAAGTGGGTTTTTTTTAGTGATAAATTATTTTTATAACATCAAGAACCTGAGTCCTATCTTTCAGCAAATACACCCAAGACATTCTAGAATAATCATCCACGAAAACTAAAAAATATTAAAAACCAAACAGAGAAGTAACACAATACTAATGTTCTAAATGTTGGATGTCGGCCTAATGCAGGAAGGCAAAATGTAAAGTCGGGTTGCGAATATCAGGAAAATTTGGGGACATTTGCTTAATTTCGATGTCAATTTCGGAGGCCATATATATCACATAGTACGTCCTACATATCCTAAAACATCGCATATATAATATATCAAGGCAATATATATTTGAACTATCTTATTTAGGGTATACTTACCTCGATAACTTGCATTAAAGCTACAGTTATGAATATATAAATCATGATCACTAACCGAACTGCAAGTTGTAGCCAATTGAATATCATGTTATTAACCTACAAAATATGAACATAAAATCAATATTCAAATCAATATACGGAAAGATTAAAATATCTAAATAAACAATAATTTCAACAAAAATAGACAATAGAATCAATAACTTAAAGAAAAATCTAACATAATCCAATAGTTTAAAGTTCAAACAACATAGTTACATAAAGCAATAATTCAAATATAGTTCTCAAACATATTTCAAAATCAAGTTCAAAAGCAATTAATTCATAGGGCGACTCGTGTAAAATCTCCTTCTCAATCCTCCAAAAACTTAGGTTCCGAGTTCTTTGAATTAATTACATCATTCATTGTAATCTTGAGCTCCACCTCATGGTTCTCATCCTTTGATGATGACTTCGAACCGGATGATTCCGTGTCTTCTTCATGTTCATTTGCCAATGACCCCCCGCTTTTGCTTTTCTCTTAAAAGACTTCAACTTTGTTTTTGACTCTTTCTTCTTTTTGTAATAACTCTCGAGAATTTTTCAACTTACCTCCAAGTTAATCTTTTTCTGAGAAAGACCTCATCATCGCTTTATGAAGCGGGAGCTCCATATATTTTTGGAGGCACCAACCAATCGGTGATTATTTTTTTATCATCAAAAGCGTCAAAAGGATCTCTATTAATCAAGGATGTTTTTACATTGAACTTGAGGAAGACTAAGTTATGCAATTTCTTGTGACTTAGTTTATTCCTCTTTTTTATATGAATCTAGAAAAGAGAAACATTTAACAAATAAAAAATGCACACGTATTAAGAATTTAAAAAGAAATAATATTAGTCAAAAAATTATATTTTTTTCTACCGTCTCAAAGGTGCCCCAGTTTCTCTCACACCTAGATGAGCTTGTGGTCAAGTTCAAAACCCTCATTGTTATTTTTCTCAACTCAGAAGCATCGATCTCATACATCATCCACCAATTAGCTAATCAATTGAAAGTTATCAAAGAAGTCATCAACAAATTAATCTTTACAATTTATTCACTAAAGTTAATAACAAATTTATTAAGCGATAACCTGAAATAAGGTTAAGATTTTTTGCTCCTTTCTTTGCCCAATCTCTCAAAAGAGCCTTTCTGATATTGATACAAAGAAAACTGATCAGTTATCTTATTGAGAGTTTCATGCTTTTCTGCATAGAACCTATGCATAACCTCAACAAGCCCATCCATAAAGGTGCAGGCTTTCTCAATCTCTGTCTTCTTCTTATAAAAGGTGTATGGGTTCAAGTAGTCTCCCGTTCTATGTAAAAGACCCTTAAGCTTATCTTCTCATCTTTTGTCAATGATATTTCATATAGGAATATATTTCTTCTCTTTTGAGTCCAGATTTTTTTGGATTTCTTCCTTTACTCTTTCTGACTCATCATAAAGAAATCTCAGAGATGGCTTATCATCATCAACTCGTTGGAGAACTTTCACTAATGGTAAAAAGAGTTTAAAAGAAAGATCCACATTGTCCCAAAATCTATTGGAACCAATAATATCAGCAACCTACTACTACAAATTGATCAACAATCAAGATAAAGTAATTTTTAATTATTATTTAAGAACTATAAAAAATCTATAAATTATACCTTCTTTCCCACATTCTTTTCAGAAAAAGGATGCAACAACCATCTTTTACATGTAAATATTTCCTGCAACTCTTTCATTTTCTCCTCATAGAATTTAAGAAGAGGAAAGCAGTGGCAAGCCTAATAGCCCCAGGCCTTAGAAGATCTACTTTAACGACATCTCTCATCAAGCTAAGGGTAATCATGTGGCTATAAATGAAAACTGACACGGACCTCCCGTTCCCGATAACACTACGAGTGGGTTTGATCTTAACAATGTTTATTAGCATTAAATTCACCTTGTGTGTAGCACAAGATATCCAAAAAAAACTAAGCATCTTCATTTGCATAATATTTACAGTCGCCATATTGTTTGATGCATTGTCCGTCACAATCTGAACCACATTTCCTGGCCTTACATCTCTAATTGCTTTATCAACAAATTGAAAGATATAGTTCGCATCATGTTTTTCTGCTGAAGCATCCTCTAAATGCAAGAAGGTTGATCTTACTGGACAGTAGGCAACAATGATTACCAAGCTCCTATTCTTTTGATCCGACCAAGCGTCGGTCATTAGCGTGCATCCGCTAACACAACTCCTTGAACGGTTTAAAACTCTCCTGATTCTCCTCCACTTCTCTTTCGAGAACTGTCTCGTTGAGCTCATAAAGTGAGGGGGCCTCCAATATTTCACCAAATCTTTCAATAACAATCAACATCTGCTAGAACGAGGAAAAAGTAGCAGTATTGAAAGAAATCATGACTTCATAAAATCATTTTCCAATGTATTTAATGTTGTCTTCTCTTCTTTCTTGCTTGGAGTCAATGGTAGTTTGCTTACCTTTAATGAACCCCGCCGTCAACTCTTCTGGAGTTCGTTGACTAAACTCATCCATCGGTCTTTTTGCTTTGATGAAGACGGATCTGAATTTGGTCATTTGAGATGAACAATCATTTGGATCCTCATAATCATATACATCTTCTCTAATGTGCACGTCGTCAGCTAGAGCTTGAAAATTAGCCACCTTAGCTTACTTTTTGCATCAGCTTCATTCAACAGTTCGAGCACTTTTACCTTCACATTGTAGGGGACTTTCAAACATGATGCATAATTACCTTGCAGACTCGCGAGATGTTTCAAACGGTTTACTCCCCTAGACATAAATTGATTGCAATATTTGCAATGCAGTTGTTGTGTAATAGTACCAAGTCTGATCGCATAGTTCCAACATGGATCTTTCAATTTAGACCCGATGCCTATGGGGGCTTGACTAGGCGCTGCGGAAGAAGACATCTTGTTTTGCACTTCCTACCCTCAAAAAGGACACCAAAGACAACAAGAAATAAACAAAATCATCAAAAGTGATTACTTCAAACCTTTTTAAATTATTTCTAAATTATGGTGTGTAGATAGGTATATTTTTTCATAAATCTTTTTTTTTCAAGCAAATAAAAAGAAATCACTTAATCTAAAATATTTGATTTTAATATCCACAAACTGGAAAATCAAAATCAACATATTGCTTAGATTATAGTTTGGAGCAGCCAGATTGTTAGTCAAATGTTTTAAAATTTTCACAATACATTATGTTGCATAACCTTTCACAATAAAATTTATAATTTTCACAATACATAATTTTACCAGATTGTTAATCAAAATTTGCATAAAACAGCTCACTCTCACTCACTGCTCCCTGTTCTCTCCTTCCATCTCTCCCTCTCTACTCTATCGATCTCTCTTGATCTCTCTCTCACATTGCTCTCTCTCCCTCCACTAACTCTCTGCTCTCTCTCCCTCTTTTTGCGCTCTATCTCTCCCTCTCTGCTCTTTTTCTTTATGCGAAAGAGAGCAGAGAGTTAAAGAGCAGAGAGGGATAGACGGAGGGAGAAAGAGCAGAGAGCATCGAGAGAGAGATCAAGAAAGAGCAGCGAGAGAGAGCAAAGGTTAGAGAGCATAGAAGGGGAGATGAAGGGAGAGAGCAGTAAGAGAGAAAGCAGAGAGGGGGAGATGGAGGAAGAGAGAGCGGTGATCAGTGAGAGAGAGATCGACAGAGAGAAAGAGAGAGGGATCGAGAGAGAGAGATGGAGAGAGAGTGGACCTTCGACGACGGAAAGACTTGTAGTTGGACGACAAGGCTAGGATCAATGACGAAATTGGGACCGACGACAAGAGTAGACCTTTGGTATTCTTCTTCTTGTTGTCCCAAAGGCCCATCGCTCTAGTTTTGATGATGATTAACTCATGTAGTTCTAGTACTAATGATCTTGTGTTTAATTAGTCTCAGATATGTGATCAAGATCTTAGTAGGTATTTAGCTTCAACAAAAGATTTAAAAGTCAAGTTTTGAAGATAGCATGTGTTGATTCAAGAGTTTGCGTATCAAGATCGCATCAAGTACTCAAGAGGAGTCTAGCTCACTGGATCAAGGTTTGGACCAAGTCAAGAAGGAGAAGAAGATTTTCAAGAGAAGATTTTCAAGAAGACTTGTGTCATGTTTATAAGTGTTAAGATTTTATTTTTAGATAAAATGTAAAGGATAGATTACTTGGTGGATTGCTCAAGTTTATTTACACCCACACAAAATATATGTGTGTTTTCCTAAGAAAGTTTTGAGTTTAAAAAATATCGTTTTGAATCTATCAAAACTTACTTTAGAGCTTATTGTCAAAAACATAGATATTTCATCCCATATGTGTAGTGAATCATATCAATACACACTAAGCTTCAAAAGTATTTAAAATATCTTGTTTTTGTATTAAAAAAAGTTTATAGAGAAATCGTATTTTTCTTTAGAAGTTTAGTTTCTAGAAAATACCGTTTTTGTTTAAAGCCAAAATTTCAATATCACAAAAATAGTTCAAAATGTTTGTAATATGTTTTGATTAATCAAACATGTTTATATATCATAGTATATCAATGAACTTATTTTTTTGGAATTTATGAGAATTTATGAGATTTTATTGAAGATAAAAAGACCAAGTTTTAATCCCTAAAAATTGTTTGACCAGGCCTTCTACCGGTCGACCGATCCGGTCGACCGATGTGCACAAACGTGCACAGCCAGTTTGGCTGGAGGGCCGGTCGACCGACCCGATATACTGCTAGAGATCTCTGCTATCTGGATCTGGCCCCAGTCGGCCGGGCGGTTTACCGGCAGAGAGCTCTGCTCTCTGTATCCAGGCCTCGGTTGACCGGGCGGTCGACCAGTGGCACAACGGTCGAAAATCTGACCGTTGGCCGGTCGACCGACAGCAGGATTTCTTGCTGAGTTAGCCTCCAATGGCCATATTTTGAGAGCGTATAAATTGAGATTCTCTTGAACTGTTTTCAATAAGATTTTAAGTGATTTTTCAAGCTAGTTTTTCCTACCTTTCTAAGTATTTATCTCCACTTATTTTAGAGTTAAAACTTTCATATCAAAAGGAGAGTTTTTCAAAAGTGTTTTGAAAAGGAGATTTCTTGAGTTTTTCCTTCACCATTCTATCTTGTTTTCTCACACATACTTGAGCCATCCATTGTTATATGAATCCTATGGGGATCTTTGTTGTGAGAGTTTTAGGTGATCAAAGTGTTAAGATCACCAAAGTGTTCTACTTTGTATTTGAGGAGGCAAACTTGTGGGTTCATATTGTATCGAGTTCCTGTGGGAGCTCGGTGTAGAGGTGCGGCCTCGGCAAGCTAGTGTGCTTGCGTGTCTTGTTCTTGTGGGAACAAAAGAGGGACTAGTGAGTCCAAAGAGTTCTAGTGTGAACTCGTTGTAGGTGTTGCGACATTGAGTGATCCGGTGGGATCGTTTTTAGTGAATATCATTTATAGTGTTGAAGGCGGGGACGTAGAGCAAGGGTGCTCGAACCTCGAAACAAATCTCCCGTGTTTGTGATTGCTCTCTCTATCTCTCACTTGTGTTTATATTACATGCTCTTATTGTTCATATTCATAACTTGCTTGATATACTTGTGCTTAAATTGATATATGCTTGGGTTTGATTGTTCACACTTGAATTCAACCAAGAGAGCCATAGCGGCACCTCAACTTTTATCTAGAGGAATCTTAAGGAGATAGTTCAGAGCCCTTCACCGGAAATTCGGCTACACTCTTGTATTATACTTGGTGTGTTTAGCTTAATTCTTTTTAGTTTGCATAAATAGTTTTAATTCCACATTAATTCATCATTAGATTAGCTATTCACCTATTCACCCCCCTCTAGGTGAGCTACACTTCTAGCACACCAATGACGAGTTGTTGCTTCTTCTAATTAGGTGATGACAGAGAAATTAGAGAAAAATCAGGAGAGAAAAGGGAGATCTAAAGAGGCTAGGGTTTTTAATTAGAGAGGAATTCGGGTTAGGTCGTGTAACAAAACAACCGACCCAAAAAACCAAATTCAACATTTTGACTGTCGATCAACATTTCGGAAATTTGCCAAAATATCAGCGAAATTCACCCATTTATTGAGTATGGGTCACACGATAATTTCGAAATTTTGGCTGAAATTTAAAACATTGCATGATACGGTTCTCAAACATCAAAGTGGACCAGATAAAAAAGAGTACTCAAAGTATTATTGACACGACTAAGATAGAAAGCAAGATGATGCTTAACTGATAAAACTCACTCTAAAGTAGTAATAAAGGACTCGATGAGCAATATTTGATGCAAATTTTGTAAGGAAGAATGTCCCAAGTTATGGTACCATTGTAATAGAGTATCAAAAATAGAAATAGCAGCTAAACCAGAGTGGGAAGTACCATCATCTAAGTAATATAGGCTGACATATTCACGACTCGAACCATCCCAATCTGCAAATCCCAAAACACAAAATAGGAGGGTAAAAGATAACATAATAGTGATTTTTTGTAGTAAGTTAACAGATATATAGTAAACTAACAGAGATTTTAAAACAAATAAGACATCATTTACTCACAAAGAAGAGATAGCATGAACAACTTTTTTCCACGAATAATGACAGAGGTAGCATCAGCAATATTAACAGAAGGAATGTTTTCTAGAAAGGAAAGAGAGCGAAAACAAATTTTAATACTTGTCATATGAGTGGAGACTCCTCTGATATCTAAGGCTTATCAGAGGAAGCAATAAATGCACTATTACCTTAAGGAGACACATGCAAAATAGTATTAGCTGACCAGGATGCCTAAGCAATATGTAGTGGAAGAAAACAATCATTAGTTTGCCTGGGAGATCTGCATAGTAAAAACAACAGTAGAGGAGGTAGTAGTTGAAGTAGATGTAAATATAGAATTAGCAATCTGAGTCCACTCAGGTTTACCATACTTGTTCCAACACTTATGTAATGTATGATTATGTCTATCACACTCAGCACAATGATGTGGACTCTTATCTTCACGTCCATGTCCTCCCCCTGAATCGCGGCCATGACTGCATCGTCGTGCTCTACCTTTTCCATGGCCTTCAGCTACCATAGCAGAGTTCTCAACACTAGAAGAAACACTAGAAAAGGAATCATCCCCCATAGAAACATGACAAATTCAAGACAAGGTGGTAGAGAGAAGGGAACTGTATCATCACCAAGAATTTGTCCTCAAACTTGATTGCCTAACGAGGCACCCAGCCCAGATTGAAACTTAGATACTGCTAGTTCATCATAATACCACTGAAAAACCTTCAAATCCAGTACAAAAGGTGGGTTGATAAAAATCCAACGATAGTTCCTTCAACTCAAAGTAGTAGTCAGAGAGAGTGACCATCCTATCACAGCGAGAATAACTTCTCATATAGATCAGCAATATGAGAAATATTTGCTTGTTGGAATACATCTTCAAAGTATTTTATATCTCTTTGGCAATTTTTAGAAGAAACATGTAACCTTCCCATCCATACTATTGAGCAGCCAAGTCATCACGTTATAATCACTAACCACCCAATCATCATAAGAAGAAGTAACCTGTGTTGGAGGATCCACTGTAAAATGCTTCAGCTTTTTCTGTAAACCGACAAAGAGACAAAAGGACAGGGCCCAGGGAAGATAGTTAGTACCATTGAGTTTCACAGTTGTAGCCAAGAAGTGCTTTGGAATAGTAAAATATTGAAAATGTTCTTGACATATTTGGAAGACATAGCGCTAGTAGTTAGGTAAATATGAACAAGCAGATAGACACGTACTAGTGCCCACAGAAAACCTCAACAAAGACGTTCAAACAAGGCAATAGATAGCAGTCGAAAAGATTTTTTCAGTTAATTACATAGGGTGCTTGAACAAGGCCGTTCAAGTTGGATAGTAGATAGTAGTAGAGAAGATGGATAGCTTCGACAAAGTCTATAGGGGCATCAAGAGGCCATCAGTAAGCACGAACGAGTAACAAAGGCCTCGACGAGACCACGAACATGTAGCAAGGTCTTTGCAAGGTCACATATGTGGTGGTGGCGAGATCATGGAAAGAGGATTTTATGGTGGCGTGGTGAGAAAAAGGATAGAGTTTTAGATAAAATTTTTTGCTTTCATTGCTCATGATGAACAGTGCACTGTAGGTATTGTTCATCATGAACAGTAACTTCTTTTAGACCTGGATTCAAATCACTAGATCTAAAAAAAGTAAAAAGAAAAGAAAAGAAGAGAAGAAGTTGGTGTGGATGAGTGACGGCTAGGCTTAGGATTTTTGAAGAAGAAAATGTTAGGGTTAGGATTTTTGCTCTAATACTATATCAGAATTTGAGAGAGAGAAATTTTACAAACTCAATGATTCCTCCCTCAATACTATTATTTTAGAAGTAATTACAAATATAACTAATAATATGAGTAGGACTCCTAAAGATATAGAAACTCATTATAAAATAAAGACTAGAATACAAATTCCTAATAGGAAACTGACTAATTAAAAGTTTAACAATGTACATAAAGCTTTCAAGTTCTGCATTACTTCCTTTCGTGCTCCACTGCCCCCACACAATTATCAGGAAATCTTGGCGGCCGAGAAGGAGGATGGCCTCTTTCACTTCTTCAAGGTATAACTTCAGTTCCACCAATTTGACCAGTCTTTTACAGATAGAAGAACTTTTTTATCATTTCTGTTTCTTTCTCATTTTAATCCACCTGAAAAATAATTTTATTAAACCAAAGCAACTTGCAAAGCCGTATTCTATCAATAATCCATATTGCCATGCAGATCTAGTTATATAATATACAGTTTCACACATGCAGTTCAAGTAATACGAGTAATCATCTAGATTAAAGGATGTAAGGAAGGGAACAACGAAGATGGCCATGATTCAATAGACAGTCCCTGTCATTTTTGCGTACCCATCTGACAGAAAGAGCATGGCTTCATGGGGTTCCTAGCAAACACTTCATAGATTACCAAGATGCAGAAAGCCTTCCACTGGCAAGCGATCAGAATATATGTTAGCATTCTCACTTCTGATATATTAGTGTTGTCACCAAAATGTTTCTCAATTGACAGAAGCATGCCCTTCAGTGGCTCAATTGTGGTTCAATTGATCACATTCAAATTAATTTATCCCCAATTGCATGTAAATATTCTGTGTGTGTGTGTTTGTGTTTGTTTGTTTGTGTGTGTTATTTTTATACCAACTATTGTGTTTTATAAACTTTTACGAAATGTGATTCAAATTTCATCAATTATTTTCAAAAATATGTCAAGATGCTACTAATTATCTAAACAATTTTTCATTTTTATTTTTGTATGATACTGATATCATTGAGACGAAATGGCCAATATAACCGATTCTGATACTGAAAATTGTCAGCGGATTCCGATTCCGAGATTCCAAACCATAGTGAGGACCTTTGTGAATTGTAGTTTTTGAGACAGCCACTGCTGATCCAAAGCCAATGTGTTGTCTATTGAGGTTGAAAGAACCATTATCCCCTCGAGGTAGAATGATTTGCTGACTTCTCAATGGCATGCTACACATCCATGAGTATTGCACTAAAGACATTCCGCAAGTAAGCATAACTGGATGTGAGACTATCCAAATGTTAAATCCTGCTTCACCAAGGAGAAGTTAAATCACTGGGTTTATCTAGAAAGGTCAGCAGTGGGTCACCCAGAAAGGTCAGCTGTGGGTCCATGGACAAGTCAAAGATGTGTGATATCACACCCATTCTCTATGAGTGCTTGTAAACAATTACCATGCTAGCAATAAAAAAACATAACAACCACCACCACCATAAAATTGAATAGAGGTTTGCAATATGTATATGATTTACATTCTCTCAGGTTCTGAATACAAAGATATTAGGACAGTCGAGGAACAAAAGATGAGAAATCAAATTAGACTATCTCTTGTATCATCTCCTCCCTCTGTAGTTCTCAATTGTGAGTGACAAATCATAAACACGTAGAGTCATCAGTTAATAAAATTTAGTGCTTGTGATAACCTAATTTCTCCCAAATTTGATCCTTCTTATACAAATATCTGCAACTATTAATCTGATTCTCTTGTTCAGAGGTTCAAACTGTCCTTAGCATTTGATCTTGGTTGTTCAGAAAACTGATTCTGCATTAATTTTATTAGAATAGTAAATGGAACATATATAAGTTTTCACTTAGTATCCGCATGAACTTGGTCATATTAGAAATCTTATGGCTATTATATATCCTATTGTTAGACTAGTAGATGGAGTGCAAATTCAGTAAATAGAGAATCCGATATTATAGTATTGTGACACTAGACGGACAAGGAATACAGATGAGCAGTCATTTTAAGTACTCGGGTTCTATTATCCAAAAGAATGGGAAGATCAATAGTGATGTCAACTATAGGATCCAAGCCGGTTGATTGAAATGGAGTACAGTACCGTAACATTCCGTTATAGCTGAAAGGAAAAATTTATCGGACTACTATTAGACCAGCTTTATTATATGACACAGAATATTGGGCTATAATGAGATATCATGCCCAGAAGATGAGTGTAGTAGAGATGCGTATACTTCGTTGGATGTGTGGTAACACGAGGTGAGATAAGGTGAGAAATGAGAATTTTAGTACTAAGATAGGCGCAGCCCCTATAGAAAAGAAGATGAGAGAAAACCGCCTACGATGGTTTAGTTATGTGTGACGTAGACATACAGATGCGCCTGTCCGCGAGTACAGCGCATCAAATTAGGGCAAGTTAAAAGAGCACAGGTGTAACCCTCGGTTCCCATATACGTGTGCCAATACTAATATTCAATACCTGATTTAATCATCCTGATAGCTAGATTGAGGTCGTTTCAGCTTAGGATATTATTTCCCATAATTTGAATTTTTTTAGATTTTCTGAAATTTTTTGAGAATCATTGGAGAAGAATCACAATTCAGGATGGATCGATGTCACGGACTAACTCCGAGATTTTTAATTAGCAATCGGGGATGAATTTCGAGGATCTGACTTCACAACAATATTCAAGATGACACTATTGCTTGTATGTGATAGCCTGATTTAGTGACATGAAATTTGTTCTGATCGTGACTAAGAACCATGATCTGAATTTTGAGGATAATGGATGTTATAATAATCTTGATCATTTGGGGTTTTCTGAAAAAGATATGATTGACGGATAAAAATTATATATCGATAAATTCTTAGGGATTTAAAATGGATTTAAGAGTGGGTGTATATATATACCAATGCATATGTGTATTTGTATATGTGTATAAATACATGTATGTATATATGGAATAAATATATATTTTACATAAGTATGTGTGCATTTATAAATATATAAATATATATACTTTGTCATAATTGTAATATGGGTCGAAGCCCATTTTATTATGCATGAATCCCATCCCACATTTTATTTCCCTATATCATTTTTATTCAAGCCCAAGCCCAATTTTCTTAAATCTTTTTCCTTTCCTTTTCCTTTTAATTAGACCCCAAGCCAATATTCCTATTTTCCACTTTTCTTTATTTTCTTTTTATACCCAGCAAGCCCAGGCCGACCCACAATCCTTTAGGCTTTTCAAAAAAGAAAAAGGGAAGAAGTAAAAACATTTGCTGCTGACATCCTGGAACCCTCACAGCACCAACCCAAATCCAAAGCCTTAACCATCTTGCCTTCTATACCTTAAGAAGCATAGGAACCAAAATTTATTTATCCAATATATATTTATCTTCCCCATTTTCACCCACGTCCTCCACCAGCATCCCTTCTCTTTCACGTTCTGCACCCATCTCTCCCTCTCTCTCACGTCTCCATCACTCACGTACTACCCCTCTCTCTCCATGTACTCTCTCTCTCTCTTTATAACCTCACTCTTTCTTTCTCACACAACCGAACTCCACGCCACCCCCATGGAAACCACCTTCCACATGCCATTGCTCCTCCACCTTCGTCGTGCCACCATGCACGCAGTTGTCGCCACTCCACCCTAGCCGAGTACCATCCCAAGTCCTCCCTCCATCCAGCGAGCCAATCCCTACCTTTGGGACCCTCCTCCAACCACACACCCCCTTGGTCATGGGTCCGGCTCGCCCACCTTCCCTCTACCTCTGCTGAGACCAACACCCATGGCCACACATCTCCGGCCACCGAGCACCCCGTCATGAGACCACAGCAGTCCACATCCCCTCCACCTAGCCAATCTCCAATCTTCCCCGGAGCACCGTGACGCAACTCGAGCCTACCCTTGGCCGAGCCATCCATTCCCTCATGATCGGCCATCACCAACACTCTGAGCAGACGACTACTCCAAGGCGACCCCAGCTACCCCCGGAGTCACCGACGTGCTCCGCAGCTTCCGCCTCCGCCGACATGCACATACCCTTGCCGAGAGCTCCCTCTTCCATGGTACTCTTTTTACCTCTGGGGTGTGTGTGTGTATATTGGTGGGTATTTGTGTGATTATGGGTGTGGGTCTGTGATTATTGGCGTGGGTCTGCGCGTTAGTAGGCGTTGGGATATATATCCATATATAATATGTATAAGAGGGTGATAGTGTGTGTATTAGTGTACATGATTCTGATAATGTGTGCACTTATTTATTTCTTGTGAGTGTTGTGTAAGTGTTGTGTGTGAGTGCGTGTGTAAAATGCATGCATGTGTGGTTATGTATATAGTGTGTACATATTTTGGGTGCATTTAAATGGTGTGTGTATGCATGCTTAGGATGTGTTTTAATTGATATGTATTTATAAATGTATTTATGCATGGTGTATAGGTGTATATATGTCTCTTCTCCCTCCGTTATGCTCTTCCTTGGTCGGTCGTTACCAGCGCACCGAAACCTGACGATGCAACCATGACGGCCCCGTAAATCCCCGGAGTCACCGACGTCCCCCGCGGCCTCCGCCGGCGTCAGAGTCACCCCTTGCGTGAGCTTTTGCATGGATATAGTCGCTTCTCTCTGTAAACGTGTTTTAATGAGTATGATGTGTGTGTTAATGCACGAATGCATGTGTGGGTAATTATAAATATGTGTGGGTAATTATAAATGTGTGTGTGTTTTTATAAATGTATATATATGGATGCGTGTATAAGTCTATTTATGTGCCTGTGTATACTTATATATATATATATATATATATATATATATATATATATATATATATATATATATATATATATATATATATATATATATATATATATATATATATATATAGGTGTATATCCATGGATTTGTGTGCACGCGTGAGTGTGTTAATTTTCCCTCTGTGTGTGGTTGCGTGTTACGGCGACTACGGACCCGTTCGTGCGATCCGAACTCGGTAACGGGATATTTGGATTGTGCTTGTTGTGAACCTGATACACTGGTGATTCGAAGACTGACCCATGGGATGATTCGGAGATCCGTACTTGTTCGTGCAATGCGGACCCGATGATGACTCAGACCCGAAACTGCGTCATTTCATGCAAGTGTACACGATCTCTTCTCCTTGATTTTCTTGTTGAATTTATTATTGTCTGTTATCTATTAATTTCTCTATGTCATCGAGTTTCTAATTATCGATAATGTCCTGTGATCACAAGTACTAGTGTGTTCACACTGTATTGTTCCGATGGTACCTTTGATCATGGTATTATCCAGTTTACCTTTAATTCTCTATATCATCATCGTTTTCGTTACATGATCACGATATATTGTTCCACATATCATGTTTGCATCTCATCATTGTAAATGCATGCATCCAACTAAAATTGACATGGTTTTGCTTGTATGTGATAGATCTGACATGAGAACTTGTATTGATTGATGGATAAAGACTATATATCGGATGATATTTTGATCATGATATTACAAGAAATTAATTGAGAAAATTGACCATTATATTCTGAGAAATTATTTGAGAATATTTTAGTGAATTATGGACATATGAGCATCACCGATTTACTAAGACCATTGGATTACATATTGGATGACACTAACATCACTCGCACTGCTAGGTATTTGTCACTTGATATTGCCACTGTTTACATTGTTGTGTGATCATAATACACATTGTATTCACTATCTGACATTGATATTCTTGACACTGTTCTCGGATCATGTACACTGAGTCACGCTATCTTGCATTTGCATTGACTAATGAATTAACCAAGCCGGGATACTAGGAAAGACTAGTAGCAGGGGATCAGGGAGGTGTGCTTGGAAAGGCAACTCCTCCGAGAGCATGTCACACGTGATCTTGTGTTCTTGTGATTTATGCACGCACCTATTATTACAGTTACATGATATCTGAGTACAGTGAATCGTTTCTCCCTGTTACCAGAATCCACTAACGCATCATTTATTTGATATGCAGTTATCATATGGGATGGGGCATGGGATGGTTGCATTAGTATAAGGTTAATAAAATGCTAAACATATGCACTTGCATCATATCTTACATTATCTTCACGTGATCTAGTACCTGACATATATTTTCGTGATACAGACACTTGAGACTCCTGTGACATGCATTATCTTGATTATATGATATTTCTGAACTGATCATATGATTTAACTTGTGATATCGTGTTTTTTGTGATCTCGTGATTATGTTATACAACAGTTACTCGTCCAGGACATCTCATGTTCATTATATTTCATGTCACAACATGAATGCACGATCTTATTGTACTTGATCTATCGTTCCGATTATTTATGTTATTGCTATTACTTTCAATTCTCGATACTGTCAATCATATTATTCTTATTTCAATGTCTTACTTGTACTGTTATTGTATCTTCATATTCTCTCTTTTATTGTTCTTTTTTCGTGTACTCTTGCTGGTCCGCTTCTGACGGACCTTTATTATTTTTCACTATTTATATCAGAAAATCAGTATCGAGGGTTGATCGTAAAACACATTCTGGTTCAGTTGTTCTACGGTGAGTTCAGTTTATTTCTTTCTTAGCTTATCTTACAGATATGGTGGATGATATTGCTTATGTTTCAGTATTTCATATATGTGCTTTTATCCTCACACTTGGTTGTATGCGTATATGCGTGCTATCCTGCTCATTATTAACAGCTTAAGGTATTCATGTAAAAGATTTCACTCTTCGTGAATATCTGCTGGCCATCGTCACGTACCCGTACTCCGTATTTTGGGAAGCGTGGTGTGACAGCAGGGGAGACCGAAGAAAACATGGATCGAGGTGATAAGACAAGATATAGAGGCCTAAGGTCTTAATGAAAGCATACCACTCGATAGGAATGAGTGGAGAAAGTTGATCCATGTGCCCGATCTGGCGTAATTCTCTTTTGTTCATGTAGCACACTCCAAATACCTTGGACAAATGGTTTAGTTGTTGTTGTTGTTGTTTGTTGGACTAGTACATAGCCTAGCCCCAAAGCTACATATAACCATACATAGCTTAGTCCTAAACCTATGTATAAACACTAACACAGAGCCAGCGCTCATAGCCAAACTTAATAACATCTCTTGAGCTGCCATACATTGATGAGATGCAACTTTACATATAACTGTTGACTACACACATTTATCACTAGCCGGCTTAGGAGATTTGCTAGGTTTTCTTGTTCGATTAACACTTGTATATAATGTAACCTTCTGCAATAAAGAAACAGATCAATCTTCCGATCATTCACTTTTATTTCACATGGTATCAGAGCTCTTGCTCTTGTAAAATCTCCCCTTCCTATCAATGGCATCCACACCACTGTTCTTTCTCTTCCATTGAAGGCAACAATGGCTCCTACCACCTTCATCATTCAGACAATCCCGGCCAACTATTTGTTTCTGATCCTCGCAATGGAGATAATTATCCTACTTGGTGGCGTTCTATGTCTTATAGCATTGACAGTCAAAACAAGCCTGGTTTTGTTGATGGGTCTTTGCCAAAACCTGATGCAAAATCAACATCTCTCTTCATCAATCCATTGCAGCACCATGATCTGCTCATGGCTCCCCACTCCATGACCAAAGAGCTTTCAGATAGCTTCGTTTATTGCGACTGTGCTGCCCAAATCTGGAGTAGTCTTCATGACTGTTTCTCTCAAAGCAATGGTCCTTGTAGTTTTGAGATCCAACGCAATATTTCTACACCCAGCAACACCAAAATTCCATTGTTGTGTACTTCACTCGCCTCAGAGCTTATTGGGATGAGTTGAGTTTATACTCATCTGCAACCACTTGTACTTGTCATGTCGCACATCATTACAAAGACCTACTACAACAAGGACAGCTTTTACAATTTCTGATGGGTCTAAATTATTCGTATAGTTCAGTTCATAGCCAAATCCTTCTGATGGATCCCATGCCTACTGTTAAGCGAGCCTATTCCCTCCTTCAAGAAGAGCGCCAGCGTGCCATTCATCTTCCTTTATCAACTGAAGCAACGATGCAAGCTTTGGCAATGACTTTTAGTAACTGAAGCAACGATGCAAGCTTTGGCAATGACTTTTAGTTGAGCATCATTCTAGCATTCCATCATCCGATTCAATTTACCTTGCATGATGGTCCCAGAGGCCCACACCGAGAATGTCCGAAGTGTGACCATTTTTACTTAAGTTCACTATTTTTACTTAAGTTGGCCATACGGTAGGACATTGCTATAAACTTCATGGTTTTCCTCCAAAGCAAGCTAATGCAGTTGCATCTTCCAATGAAGTTAATAATGTTACACCTCCCTTAACTATGGCATGATATCAACAGCTTTTATCACTCCTTCTAGCAGGTATCCCTACTTCATCCACTAACCTTGCAGGTAATCAGTTTCCTCTTTCTTTCTCCTCATCTTTTGCTTCCAAGGGGATCATTGATACGGGTGCAACAATCATGCTGTTTTGCTCACCAACAACCCTATCATCCGCTATTAGTAAACAACCTTTTGGTCCTGTTAAACTTCCTGCTGGTACACACTGGTTTCAGTTTCTCATATTGGTGAAGTATCTCTTTCTTCAAACATTCATCTCACCAATGTTCTGTGTCTTCCATCTTTCCAGACAATTTACTTTCAGTTATCAAAATAACTTGCATCTTTAAATTGCTCGGTTACCTTCTTTCCTGATCATTGTATTTTTCAAGACCTTCGTACTGTTAATATGTCTTTAATGAATAAATCAAACCATAATTTTAGCCACCCTATGAAGATCTTAGCCACCCTATAAAATCTCTAGCCACCCTAAAAGTCATCAATAGCCACCCTATGAAGATCATAACCGCACTATGAAGATCTTAACCACCCTACAAAGATCATAGCTGCCCTATGAAGATTTTAGCCACCATATGATTTTGATATATGCGTGGGGTGAAGTGATGAAGCGGTTTAGAAGTTTTGCCTATAAATAAGCATCACATTGCATGAGATTGGAGGTGCAAGGAAGTGAGAAGAGAAAGTTGCTAAATATTGTATTGTCCTCTCCTTTCTCTTGCCATTTATCTTCCTTTTGTTAAGCTCTAGTGAGTTGGGTTTCAATGGGCTTGAGTGAGTGAGATTTGAATTGTAATCTCTTGTATTTTCCCCTTTTGATTACTAGATTCCTCTTGCTGTCTTCTCCCGTGGACGTAGGTCACATTGACCGAACCACGTTTAATATGGGTGTACTGTCCTCTTTATTTCTATTAGCTTTTAATGCTATTTGTCTCTCTTTATACTTGTCATCTCTTACTTTAGAAGTCTACTGCTACAACAAACTGGTATCAGAACTAGTGTTATTTTCTTGTGGGTTTCGAGATGGCTTCGGCAAAGTACAAAGTGAAGAAATTCGATGGGAGAAATAGCTTCAGTTTGTGGAGAGTCAAAATGCGGGCTCTCTTGGTGCAACAAGGCTTGTTGAAAGTCTTGTCCAGTAAGGACAAGTTGCCGGAATCCATGTCTGATGACAAAAAAGAACTGGAGATGAAGGCGCACAGTGCCATACAACTTTGTCTAGCTGACAAAGTTTTGCGGGAGGTTGCCGATGAAGATACTGCCGCCGGTTTGTGGCTCAAATTAGAGAGCTTGTATATGACAACGTCTCTGACCAACAAGCTCTACTTGAAGCAGCGCCTCTTCACGCTTCGCATGAAGGAAGATATGCCAATTAAAAACCACTTAGATGAGTTCAATAAAATTCTCATGGATTTAAAAATATTGATGTTAGAATAGATGAAGAAGATCAACCTCTCATCTTATTATGCTCATTACCTCCTTCCTTTGAAAATTTTGTTAATAGTATGCTCTATGGTAGAGATACACTCTCTTTAGAAGATGTCAAATCAGCCTTACATTCTAAGGAGTTAAGACAAAAAGTGTCAGCTGTAGGAAGTGAGGATCAAGCTGAAGGCTTGTTCGTCTGTGATCGTACAGAGAAGGGTCGAGAAAAATCTCGAGAAAAATCTAGATCTAAATCTAGGTTAAGAAAAAATGTTGAGTGTCACTATTGTCATAAGTTTAGACACTATAAAAAAGATTGTTTTAAGCTCAAAGAAAAAGAAGATGTAATGAGAAAATCTCAAGATGAGAAATCTTCGGTTGTTAGTGTTGCAGAAGAAGCCTCCACATCACATGAGGTTCTTTCAGTTACCGTCCTTGATGCCCGTTCACGAGATGAGTGGGTTCTTGATTCAGGTTATTCTTATCACATATGTCCTCACAGGGACTGGTTTTTGACTTACCAGCCAATTGATGGTGGTAATGTTTTAATGGGAAATAACATGCCCTGCAAGACAATTGGTATTGGGTCAATCAAAATTAGAATGCATGACGGTATTGTTAGAACGTTGAGTAATGCTCGGCATTTGCCGGATTTGAAGAAAAATTTAAGTTCTTTGGGTACCCTTGACTCCAACGGTTATAGTTTTCAGCTGAAGGTGGAGTTATGAGAGTTAGTAAAAGCTTTCTTGTTGTAATGAAAGGAAAGAAGGTGAATACCCTTTATATCCTTCAAGATAGCACGGTGACAGGTGATGCCACTATGTCAATGTCAGAAGACCCAGACTTAGATACCACTCGTTTATGGCATATGCGGTTAGGGCATATGAGTGAGAGAGGACTACATGTGTTGAGTAAGTAAGGTTTGCTTTGTGACCAGAAAACATAAAAGCTTGACTTTTGTGAACATTGTGTTTTTGGCAAGCAGCACAGAGTTTCTTTTGTACAGGTATTCACAGGACTAAAGACACCTTAGACTACATCAATTCAGATGTTTGGGGTCCACTCAGGTTCCATTGAAAGGTGGAGCTAGTTATCTTCTGACTTTAATTGATGATTATTCCAGAAAAGTTTGGGTGTATCCTCTCAAGCATAAAAGCGATGCATTTGCTACCTTAAGCAGTGAAAGGTTATGATCAAAAAGCAAACAGGAAAGAAGGTGAAGCGTCTTAAGACCGACAATGGAATGGAGTTCTGTTCCATGGAGTTTGATCAATTCTGCAAAAATGAAGGAATTGTGCAGCATTGTACAGTTCGGTACACACAGCATAATGGAGTTGCAGAAAGGATAAACAGGACACTATTGGAGAGAGCTCGGTGTATGCTCTCTAATACTGGTTTGTCAAAATGCTTTTGGGCTGAGGTAGTAAATACAGCTTGCTATTTGGCAAATCGGTCTCCCTCTACAGCTATTGATTTTAAGACTCCTGAAGAGGTATGGTCTGGTACTCCTAGTAATTACTCTCATTTACGAGTATTTGGTTGCCCTGCTTATTTTCATGTAAATGATGGTAAGCTTGAACCTAGGGCAAAGAAATCTATATTTCTTAGTTATGCTACTGGGGTGAAGGGATACAGATTGTGGTATCCTGATCCTAAGTCACCTAAATTTTTTATTAGTAGGGATGTTACTTTTGATGAAAATTACATGCTTCAACTGAGAAAGGAGTCTGTTGTTGACATTACAGGTTCAGGAGAGAAAGCAAGCAAGCAGGTGGAGCTTGAGAGCAAAGTTACAGAAGGAGTGCAGGAGAACACTCGCATTGAACCAGTCGATAATGCTCGAGGTTCAACTTCAAGTGATGATACACTGCAAGAGTACAGTATTGCCATCGGGAGAGCAAGAAGGCAGATCCGTCCACCTAAGCAATACGCTTATGCAGATATGGTCGCTTATGCTCTAAGTGTGGCAGAATTTATTGAGATTCTAGATCCTTTCACCTATAATGAGGCTATCAGTTCTGATGAAACTGCAGAATGGACTGTTGCTATGACTGAAGATATGGAATCTCTTCACAAGAATCAAACATGGGAGTTAGTGAAGCCACCCAGGGGACAGAAAATTATTGGTTGCAAATGGATCTTTAGAAGAAAAAAGGAATTCAAGGTGCTGAGTCTGTAAGATACAAAGCACGCATGGTAGCCAAAGGCTACAGTCAAATAGAGGGTGTCGACTTCAATGAAGTATTCTCTCCAGTTGTGAAGCAGACCTCTATTCGCGTGTTGCTAGCCATTGTTGCTTGGTTTGATCTACAGCTCGAGCAACTTGATGTGAAAACAGCCTTTCTTCATGGCGAGCTTAAAGAGCAAATCTTTATGCATCAACCAGAAGGATTCGTTATTGAAGGCAAAGAAGACCATGTGTGCAGGTTAAAGAAATCTCTTTATGGTTTGAAGTAGTCACCTAGGCACTGGTATTTGAGGTTTGATACTTTCATGATTGAGCATGGTTACTCTAGGAGTAAATATGATAGTTGTGTTTATCATCGGAAGCTTAATGATGTTCTTTTGTATATTGCTTTTATATATTGATGACATATTGATTGCGGCTAAAGACATGTCTGAAGTTGATAAATTGAAAGCTCAACTCAAACAAGAGTTTGAGATGAAAGATTTGGGAGCAGCGAAGAAGATTTTGGGAATGGAAATTCACAGGAACAGGCAAGAAGGAAATTGTTTCTATCTCAGAAGAAATACATCGAGAAGGTGTTGGAGAGATTTGACATGTTTGATGCCAAACCTGTGAAAACTCCACTTGCTACTCATTTTCGACTTTCAGCAGATTTGTCTCCTCAAATTGATGAAGAGGAGAAGTACATGTCTCATGTTTCCTATGCCAGTGCAGTTGGAAGCATTATATATGCTATGGTGTGCACTCGATCGGACATTTCACATGCAATCAGTGTTGTAAGTCGATATATGGACAGGCCAGGAAAAGGCTATTGGCAGGCAGTGAAATGGATTTTTTGATATTTAAAAGGATCTACTAATATTGGTCTGTGTTTTGACAAGGGAACCAATTATGATTGCAAAATTGCTGGATATTCGAACTCAGATTTTGCGGGCGATTTGGATAGAAGATCTTGTTGGCCCGGAGGCCTTCCTCTCTAGTTTTGATGATGATTAACTCATGTAGTTATGTTTACTAATAATCTTGTGATTTTAGTTTCAGATCATTTATCAAGATATTAGTTAGTGATTGCTTCAAAAAGAGGAGTTTGGAAGCCTTCACTTGGTGATTCCCGAGCCCGAGCGTCAAGATCATTCATAGCCATGCTCGTTGGATCATGGAGTTTGGACCGAGTCGACTTGAAGATGAAGATCGTCAAGAAGACTTAGGTATCCTAGTGTTTAGTGTGTTTAGATCCATTTATAAAGATAAAAATAGTTGATATGCTCAAGTGCACAACACACACAAGTTTTATGTTTTGGATATTGGTTTTTCGGTTTTTAGTTTAACCGATATTGTTTTCATGAATAGCAGATCAAAACAAGTTTAAATGGTTTATATGTATAGTAGATGTGTTCTATATACATGCATGCTTAACTTCCTAGACAAACTTATTTTGACTTAACTATTCATGCGTTTTATGTTTTGATATTTTAACAAAACATATTTTTGGAATTAAAGACAAAAATCATGATATATATATATATATATGTTTCATGTATATTGGACTCATGTCCATATGCAACATGCTTCAATGTGTTTAAATATCATGTTTTTGTATTTAAATGAGTTTTAGGAAAAATCAGATTTCCTATTGAAAAATACAAGTTTGATAAAAATACAAGTTTTGATTTTTAGTAAAAATGATAAAACACAAAAATTGTTTCATATGCTTGATATGTGAGTTGAAATCTTTATCACATGTTTATATATCAATGCAAAATGATAAAACTATTTTGTGTATTTTTAGAAGATTTACAAGATTTATTTGAATATTTTTTAACATGTTTTTCTGACCCAGAAATTGGCTGCCAGGCTTTGGCGGTCGACCGGCCAGGTCGGCCGTAAGCCAGAGACGGTCGACTGGTCGGTCGACCAACGTGCACAGGTCTGTGCACGTCTGGCCAGGCAATGGGACGGTCGACCGGGCGGTCGACCGGACCAGAGAGCTTTGCTCTCTGTATCTGGGCGGTCGACCGGGCGGTCGACCGGGTTTCCCCAACGGTCATGTTTATGACCGTTGGCGGTCGACCGCAAGCCTGTCAGGCTGACAGATCAGCCTAACGGCTAGTTTTCTGTTTGGCCTATATAAACTCCATTTCTTTGGAATTTTGGCCAAGATTTTCAAGAGCAAAAATTTTTACTTTTCTGAAGTGTTTTTACAAGTTTTAAAAAGTGCTTTAGAGCTTTAAAAGATTTCATCTTTATTGTTTTTCAAGGGTTTTGAAAATCAAAGAAAATTAGGTTTTTGGGATATTGTTTTGGATTTTCATTTCTATCATCTAAAAGAGATTTCCCAAGTAGTTTTTCTTTATTATTTGACTTCCAAAAACATCTTGATATCCACTTGAGCTATATCTTCTATCATATTCTATTAGGATCATTGTTTAGTGGAAAAAGAGATTGTTTGAGGTTGTTGAAGCCTCCAAGTTATAAACACCCTTGCTTTTGTTGTATCCCTCTTTGGTAGAGGTTGATCGGGTGATTGGTTTGCTCCCTCTAGTGAGAGGTGGAGTTTGGTTTGTATCCCTCTTCGGTAGAGGTGATTTGTGGTTGTTTGGCTACGGCCTACCCCTCGGTTGTGAGGTGGTGTTTGAGAGAGGAGTTTGGTACTCCCTTGTTGTACAAATCCTCCTCGGTGGAGGTTCCCTCGGTGGGAGTCCTCGGTGGACAAGATAGTGGATTGGAAATCCTTCTCGGTGAAGGCAGGGACGTAGAGCTAGGGGCTCGAACCTCGAAACATATCCTTGTGCTTGCGTTTGATCCATTGTCTCTCAAACTCTCTCTCCTTTATTTGTGCAAAGCATCATTCATATCATTCATATCTTATTTACTTGTGTGTGCCTTGCATTACTCATATTTCCTATTCATATTATATGCTTGGTTGTGTTTGTGTGCCTCACTTGTACTTAACCACAAGAGCTTCATATAGCACCTCAACCCTTATCTAGGGAATCAAGAGGAGTTAGTCCAGAGCCCTTCACAGGGAATTCGGCCGCACTTGTTGGTTGTATTAAGTGTGTTGCAAAATAGTTTTTAGCTTCCGCATTTAGTTTCTAGATTAGCACTATCACCTATTCACCCCCCCTAGGTGTTCAATTGGTATCAGAGCCTACGCTCCTGATACTTAGGCTTAACATCCTAGGAGTGAAATCTTGGTTTTGCTAATCTACCATTTGCATTTGCACATTTGTTTACTTGCACACATTTACTTTGCACTCATGGATAGCCCTCTTATGTTTGATATTTCTAGACTTGATATTTGGAAGGTCAAGATGAGTTGCTATTTGAAGACCCTAGGATATAAGGTTCACCTTGCCATTACCAAGAATCCTACCTTAGTGATAGCAAGCATATAGGGGCCAATGCACAAGCCCTTGAGGCCATTAGAAGCACATTAAATAAAGAATATCTTATGCTTGCTTCTAACTTTGATTCCGCATTTGCAGTGTGGAACATGTTGACAACCTCAACCACCTCCAAGCTTCAATTGCCTCTCCAACCGGAGGAATCTAGTGGAGATGAATCCGAGCCACAACAATGCTATACGGTCCAAGGGAATGACTCCCTTGAGGTATACTCGGATACTCAACTAGATAGTGTTAGCTCTTCATTTGATGATCATGATGATATGGATGCCAATGCTTTAAATGAAGAGTTGTCTATTGTTTGTGAAAAACTCTTTGAAAAGTATAAAGTTTTGAAAAAAAAACTTGTAAAATAAATAAAGAAAAAGAGGATTTATTTTCAAGACTTGAGTTGGTTTTGCAAGAGAAGTTGAGATTGCTAATGAAAGGGATGCATTGAAATCTCAACTTAATCTTGCACTAAAAAAATAAAATTTAAAAATCTAAAAATAATTGTGATGATGTGTTAAAGAAAATGAGTTTTTATCTTCAAAAGTAGATTTTATTTTAAAAGAAAATGATTCTTTGAAAAATGAAATTGTTTTCATTACAAAAGAATTAGAAATTTGTTTAAAGAAAAATAAATTTTTGAAAAATAAGATTGATTCCCATGTTTGCCATGCTAGGGTAGTTTCACCTAGATCACCCCTTGCATGCCACACTTCTTCTTTAAATGAAAAAGATATATCTATACTTAGAAGAGTGTTGATTGTTTGGGCTCCACTTTGAGCCAATGTGCCAAGAGCCATACACGTTTGGAATCTTTATTTCGAAGGAAACAAGTTCCATCTATTATGCATGCACACCCTCCACGGCATACACATGCTTCTCACGGACACCATCATCACATGTATGCTCATGTGTATACTTGTACACATTGTGGACGTAAGGGCCACCTTGCTAAATTTGCTTTGATAGATTACATGATGTAAATTTAGCAAATAAATTCGTTTGGGTTAGAGAAGGTACTAACCCCCATGGACCCAAAAGTTGTGGGTACCAAAGACCACACCCTCTTATGTTTGATGTAGGGTGTGAGCTGCATGACGTGAGAATAATGGTGCCTTGGAGTGATACGTTCCGAGCTTAAATGAAACAATTTGGATGCATCACTTTCAGGGATGTTTGGTGGGAGGACCACCGTATTTTGGAGACATGGAAAAGTTGCCTCATAGGTTTTGGTAACGGTCTCTTACTCCTTATTTATTTATGCATGCTTTTCATATTCATTATTTGTAGCATGTTTTGTTTAATTGATGATTATGGAAATGCCATGATAATTAGACTTATGACATACATGTATAGTATTTGAGACACCCATGCTTATATGGACCCATATGTAGTGTTCTCACCTTAGTTTAGCTATCATGTGCATCATAGTTCTAATGACATGTGGATTTACATAATAATCATGTTTAGTTTTGTCATGATGATTTTATCTTGTTTTTGATACTTCATGATTTGAATATTTGTTTAAATGTTTGTTTTCATTAAGACTAGGTATATACTTGTGCATATAGTGGGCCACAAATAAATCTATATATGTTTGTACTTGAATGCTTATTTGTACCCATTAGATGTGCTAGTATAATCTAGTTTTGATGATCCATGCATTTTAAACTTGTATTCTTATTTTTGGATTTGTTTTATGAGATTTCGTTTCATGTATATGTTTATTTTGCCAAACTTTAAGATATACATGTATACCCCTTGAGTCATTTGCTTTTCATGCGAATCTTTATTTATGGACTCAATTGTGTATAGGGATATGTATGTATACTTCTTGTGTTGACAAATCATACATATACCTTGAAATGAAATTTGTTTTAATGAAAATTTAGGTATTCATGTTTTCATGTATTTATGTTTAAACTTCATGTATATGTCTATCTTGTCCAAACTATTAGATATACATGTATATCCTTTTGAGCCACGTGCCTTCATGCATATATCTTTGTGGACTTTTTGTGTTTGGATATGTATGTATACTTTAGTTTGTACATGACATACATATGCCTTGAAGATTAAATAGTTTTTAATGAGTTTTTATGTTTAAGGAATATTGAGCTTAATTGAATACTTTCATGATCATGATCTTCACATTTTTTAATTATGCACTCATCCTACTTGTTTACTCATGTTTTGTTTCATGAGTCCTATATGTGCTTTATTGACTTGAGTGTTGAATATCATGTGGATTTCATTTTTCATGAAAAATATTTTGTTTAATACCTTGCTTGAAGGATTTCGTACTAGTTAACAAGTTTTCCATTTAACTAGTTCATATTCTTCATTATGGTAGAAGTTTTCAAACATACTATAATTTTCAAACCTATTTTTGAAAACCCCTACCTTCCAAGAGCGGTTGGATGGGAGACCATGCTCATGTATGCTTTATAGTGAAAATTATTTTAAACTTGAACATGATTGGGAGGATAGGAAATATGAGATATACTTTGATATTATTGTTGTTTCAATTGGTATCATTGAATTCTTTCAATTAGTATCAATTTTGACCTTTCTTGTATACTCATATATGTTTGTATAAATGTATGCTTTCAATTCCAATAGTATCAATTTCGATTGGTATTAAATTTTTCATACATATATATTTTGTTTATGCGTAAGCTTGTATGTTTAAATGAATATCATGTTTCAATTGATTAGTTTTCAATTGGTATCCTTAAACAAGCTTATGCATGTTTTTAGTTGATTTTTCATAAAGGGGAGAAAACTCATATTTTAGTTTTCAATTGGTATTTTGTTCCCATACTTTATGATAGAAAATAATAATTTCAATTGATATCATATGTTTAAAATGAACAATTATTTCAATTGGTATCAAGATGTTATTTTCATTTTTTTTAAATGGTATCAAGAGGCACTTCATTGACATATTTTTAATTGGTATCATGTTTAATGTCACCCCTTATTGACTTTGTTTTTAGTTTAGACAAAAAGGGAGAGAACATTGCTTTTATTGTTTTGACCCTTTTGTTGATTTTTTGTTTCAAACAAAATGGGGAGAAAAATTTATTGTTTTAATTTTTACCTCATTATTGATGATTGACAAAAAGGGGAGAATTATTTGAGAATTTAACATGCATATAAATAAAACTTAAACTCTTCTATATATATGCATGATTGGTACATGTTTTTTATATGCATATTTAATGTTTTGCATATATTAAGTTTAATTGGTATCTAGAGCATGTTTTGTTTTTGAAAATTTCATTTGGTATAAGAACATGTTTTATTGTTTATGCATATCTATGCATGTTTCATGTTTCATATTCATTGCATATTCATGTTTATTTGTTTATGCATGAGTTAAGGGGGAGCTTCTTTGAAGCTTAACTTTAATCCATGCATATATAACTCCATGAGTTTTGTCATCATCAAAAAGGGGAGATTGTTGGCCGGGAGGCCTTCCTCTCTAGTTTGATGATGATTAACTCATGTAGTTATGTTTACTAATAATCTTGTGATTTTAGTTTCAGATCATTTATCAAGATATTAGTTGGTGATTGCTTCAAAAAGAGGAGTTTGGAAGCCTTCACTTGGTGATTCCCGAGCCCGAGCGTCAAGATCATTCATAGCCATGCTCGATGGATCACAGAGTTTGGACCGAGAGGACTTGAAGATGAAGATCGTCAAGAAGACTTAGGTATCCTAGTGTTTAGTGTGTTTAGATCCATTTGTAAAGATAAGAATAGTTGATATGCTCAAGTGCACAACACACACAAGTTTTATGTTTTGGATATTGGTTTTTCGATTTTTAGTTTAACCGATATTATTTTCATGAATAGTAGATCAAAACAAGTTTAAATGGTTTATAGTATAGTAGATGTGTTCTATATACATGCATGCTTAACTTCCTAGACAAACTTATTTTGACTTAACTATTCATGTGTTTTATGTTTTGGTATTTTAACAAAACATATTTTTGGAATTAAAGACAAAAATCATGATATATATATGTTTCATGTCCATATGCAACATGCTTCAATGTGTTTAAATATCATATTTTTGTGTTTAAATGAGTTTTAGGAAAAATCAGATTTCCAATTGAAAATACAAGTTTGATAAAAATACAAGTTTTGGTTTTTGGTAAAATGATAAAACACAAAAATGGTTTCATATGCTTGATATTTGAGTTGAAATCTTTATCACATGTTTATATATCAATGTAAAATGATAAAACTATTTTTGTGTATTTTTAGAAGATTTACAAGATTTATTAGAATATTTTTTAACATGTTTTTCTGACCCAGAAATTGGCTGCCAGGCTTTGGCGGTCGACCGGCCAGGTCGACCGTAAGCCAGAGAAGGTCGACCGGTCGGTCGACCGACGTGCACAGGTCTGTGCACGTCTGGCCAGGCAATAGGACGGTCGACCGGGCGGTCGACCGGACCAGAGAGCTTTGCTCTCTGTATCTGGGCGGTCGACCTGGTTTCCCCAACGGTCATGTTTATGACGTTGGCGGTCGACCGGGCGGTCGACCGCATGCCTGTCAGGCTGACAGATCAACCTAACGGCTAGTTTTCTGTTTGGCCCATATAAACCCCATTTCTTTGGAATTTTGGCCAAGATTTTCAAGAGCAAAAATTCCTACTTTTCTGAAGTGTTTTACAAGTTTTAAAAAGTGTTTTAGAGCTTTAAAAGATTTCATCTTTATTTTTTTTCAAGGGTTTGAAAATCAAGGAAAACTAGGTTTTTGGGATATTGTTTTGGATTTTCATTTCTATCATCTACAAGAGATTTCCCAAGTAGTTTTTCTTTGTTATTTAACTTCCAAAAACACCTTGATATCCACTTGAGCTATATCTTCTATCCTATTCTATTAGGATCATTGTTTAGTGGAAAAAGAGATTGTTTGAGTTTGTTGAAGCCTCCAAGTTGTAAACACCCTTACTTTTTTGTATCCCTCTTTGGTAGAGGTTGATCGGGTGATTGGTTTGCTCCCTCTAGTGAGAGGTGGAGTTTGGTTTGTATCCCTCTTCGGTAGAGGCGATTTGTGGTTGTTTGGCTACGGGCCTACCCCTCAGTTGTGAGGTGGTGTTTGAGAGAGGAGTTCGGTACTCCCTTGTTGTACAAATCCTCCTCGGTGGAGGTTCCCTCGGTGGGAGTCCTCGGTGGACAAGATAGTGGATTGGAAATCCTTCTCGGTGAAGGCGGGGACGTATAGCTAGGGGCTCGAACCTCGAAACATATCCTTGTGTTTGCGTTTGATCCATTGTCTCTCTAACTCTCTTTCCTTTATTTGTGCAAAGCATCATTCATATTATTCATATCTTATTTGCTTGTGTGTGCCTTGCATTATTCATATTGCCTATCATATTATATGCTTGGTTGTGTTTGTGTGCCTCACTTGTACTTAACCACAAGAGCTTCATATAGCACCTCAACCCTTATCTAGGGGAATCAAGAGGAGTTAGTCCAGAGCCCTTCACGGGAATTCGGCTACACTTGTTGGTTGTATTAAGTGTGTTGCAAAATAATTTTTAGCTTCCGCATTTAGTTTTTAGATTAGCACTATCACCTATTCACCCCTCCTCTAGGTGATTTCAGATCTCTGACAGATTATACTTTCACTCTTTCAGGTAGTACCATTAGTTGGAAGACAATTTTACGATCGACAGTTACTTTGTCTACTACGGAGGCAGAGTATATGGCAGTTACAGAGGCGGTGAAAGAAGCTATTTGTTAAGAGGCTTGGTTGAGGATCTCGGCTTACACTAAGGAGTAATTATGGTGTTTTGTGACAGCCAGAGTGCTATACATCTGACGAAACACCAAATGTATCATGAGAGAACCAAACACATTAATGTCAGGTATCACTTTATTCGAGAAATTGAAGTCATCAAAATTAAGAAAATTGGTACTGCAGATAATCCAGCAGATATGATGACAAAGCCCGTACCTTCACGCAAGTTCGAGTACTGTCTCGACTTGCATGGTGTTCAAGGTGGTGAAGGTTGAGCCCGTGAGGCTAGAGAAGATAGCAAGAATCTAAAGGACGCTTGATACAGTTCAAGTTAATGTGGAGAGATTTGTTATTCATTCAAGACAAGGTGGAGATTTGTTAATATGTCTTTAATGAATAAATCAAACCATAATTTTAGCCACCCTATGAAGATCTTAGCCACCCTATGAAATCTCTAGCCACCCTAAAAGTCATCAATAGCCACCCTATGAAGATCATAACCGCACTATGAAGATCTTAGCCACCCTATGAAGATTTTAGCCACCCTATGATTTTGATGTATGTGTGGCGTGAAGTGATGAAGGGGTTTAGAAGTTTTGCCTATACATACGCATCACATTGCATGAGATTGGAGGTGCAAGGAAGGGAGAAGAGAGAGTTGTTAAATATTGTATTATCCTCTCCTTTCTCTTACCATTTAACTTCCTTTTGTTAAGCTCTAGTGAGTTGGGTTTCATTGGGCTTGGGTGAGTGAGATTTAAGTTGTAATCTCTTGTATTCTCCCCTTTTAATTAGTGGATTCCTCTTGTTGTCTTCTCCCGTGGACGTAAGTCATATTGATCAAACCACGTTAAATACTGATGTGCTGTCCTCTTTATTTCTATTAGCTTTTATTGCTATTTGTCTCTCTTTATACCTGTCATCTCTTACTTTAGAAGCCCACTGCTACAACACGTACAAAGAAGCTGATTGGAGTGGGTAAGAAAGAAGGTGGTCTCTATGTCTTTCAACATGTTGCAAAAGCATCGGTGGCTCAGAGGACCACACATACTCTGGCACCAGCATTTGGGATATCTTTCATCTAGTCGTCTACGTCTTTTTTATCAACTTAATAAGGATATCCATTTTCAGGAACTTTCTTGTGATGTTTGTCCTGCTGCAAAGCAGACACATTTACCTTTTCCTAGAAGTTCCATTAGCACTGTGGCTCCTTTAGATTTACTGCATTGTGATATTTGAGGAGGTTGTCATAGGCATTCTTTAACAGGAGTCATTAAAATATGTAATAGCCATAAGATTTCTAACAGGCTACATGCAACACTACAACAATCCCTTCTCAAATAAATCAATCATCAGATCTCTTTCTGCAAGTGTAATAGACAAGCCAAAAACTTAAAGTTTTAAGCGTGACAGAATATACCAGTCATTACATAAACTACATATGACATAGCTATATGTTGACAAATAAATGGATTTAGTTATGTACATCTCAAAATGGTTATAAAAAAATGTTCATCTTTGATCAAAGATAATTCACTTCATCAAGCAAGGCATTGGGACCAATGCACTACCTTTCCAATACCTTGGACATCTCGTGGCTGCAAAATTAACTCCAACTTCCAAACTCCAACAAAAACCCAACTTATTTATGATACGAAATACTTTAGAACCAATAAAACCTCCAAAGATCTCAAACTATATTACTCCTTCACAGCGAGTTCCTTTGGATGGATTGAAGGACCAAACAATAGAATTCTCTCCTTTGAAAATGGATATATATTGAAATTTGTAATATGTGTAGAACAAATCATATAAAGCTCCTCTGAAATTGGAAGATTTAGACCTCAAGACAAGCACACTGTACTAAAACATACTATACTAAGGCCCAACAGAATCTATGCAACAGAAGGAAAACATTTCATATTGCCCTGACGCAACTTTATCCTTATTATACTACAGTAATTTAGAACAAATAGAAGAAGCAAAGAATATAAAATACCAGCTAAATAGTTACTTGTTTAAAATAAATGAAAGAGAAATCCCTAAGACCAAAACACATATTGGCATCCAAAAGAGAAAAAAGGTAGTTGGTTTGATTATCCAAAACCAAATGATAACGGCATACTAAAATCTGTTAAAATACCGATATTTAAATTGTACTAGAACCTTAGCAACTGATTCTATACACCAAAACAAGACAAGAGATCAATGTGGACATGGTCATGTTAACCAAAACCGCCGCAAAACACAGTGCAACTAGTGTCCCTTATATTTACTGCCGAACCAAAGCAAACTTTGAAAACAACAAAGAAAATAGAAGACAAATTATTTCGGATAAACCTTTTAGGACATAATCATATATAACTTCAGACAGAACTAAAAATAAGTGAACCCAACTCTTAGAATTCAACTACATGTAAGGAAACTACACAAACCAAATAATTGTACTTGCTAGTTATGATCAATCAAAACTATATACACATATCACAAAAATAAGGTTGAACCATGTTTCTCAGAATCGGCCTGATACAAATAGGCTGAATTGTATTGGACTTAGCCGACATCGAGATAGAATCAGTGGTATTTAATCAGAATTGATCGGAATTGTCACAACTGGCTGGTCGATTCCATGCCGTTTCTAGCCGAATTCCAACATAAATATTGCCAAATAGCAACAAATTCAAGAAGATAAATATCTTTATCTTCCTAATTGTGCAGCATAAAAATTTAATTAATTGATAATGACTCTACGTTTTTGTTTGAATTTCACTGGTCTCTTAATCCGACACCACAAAGCACTGGTATCAAATTTGTTTTGCTTTTGGTGCCTCGTGGTTGCAATTATTATTCTCAAACCCAAGGGAATCCTATGCTTACTCTTGCTAGAGATTATAAATATGCGCCTCCCTTTCCAAGAATTCCCACAAAAAGAGAATTTTGAGAAAAAATCAAAATAGGTAACTAACCGAAGGAATAATTTAAGATTAATTATTTTTTAAACTTTATTTGTTAGAAAAATGTTACAAATGGATAAAAATGAGCAATACTTTGGTATCCCCGATATAATAATTAATTTATATAAGAAATGTTAGAAAATTGTTAGAAACTAATTATTATAAATATAATTAAGTAAAATATAATTAGTTTGTTAGATTATTTATATATTGGTTTGTTAGATTAATTGTTTAAACTTATTTTGTTAGAAAAAATTGTTAAATTTTCATTGCCAAATGGTTGCCATGATATAAAATGATTAAAAATGGTTGTTATGTATATAATTAAATAGAATATAATTAGTTTGTTAGATTAATTGTATTATATTTATATTGTCTTTATAAATACCCTATTAATTTATGTCTTTGCACCATTGCTTTGTATTTTAATGTTTTGTCCAAATGTGATTTAATTTCCATCACTTATTCTTAAAAAATGTTAAAATGCTACTATTATCTGAATAATTTTTTAAACATTTTTTTACCAAGCCTGATATCACCGTGCCGAAATGATTGAAATGACCCAATTTTAATACCTAAAATTGTCGATCAAATATGACTTCAATTTTGAGATTACAAACGATGGGTTGAATAAAGAAATCAAACATTCTAGAACTTATGAAGTATTTGATGACTTTGTTTATGCACTTAAGCCCTAGAAATCAGTCTGAGAAAGAAAGTTTTGTGACCCATAAATAATGTTACGATAATAAATTTTGTTTCTAGACCTCAACGACATTTATGGTGTCCTGGGAGTCTTTTTCTCTGAGAATAATCCCAAGACATATTATATGGAAATTGGAATTGTTACATCCTACTTTTAACACCCAAACAAAATTAACACAGAATAATATGGTTAATACTTTTGATTTGGAATCATGACATCCTACTGTTTATACTCATTTTTCATGATTTAGGAGAGGATTAATCCTTGTTTTAATAGGGCGTTAATACCGTTTCATGTAAATGAGGTGTTAATGCTTATTTTGTGATAGGGATTAGATAGAGAAGAATTTACCTCGCTTCTCATCTCAATTTTTCCTTCTGTAGTGAGCTCAATTGCAAGACCAGATTTTTGTTTGTTTCTTTTTTTCTTTTTCTTTTTTTTTTTGCTTCGAGATTCTGGCTGCCTTCTCCTCTTCTTTTTTCATTAGAGACAGTCTTTAATAGGCTCATGCATGATTTATTAGAAGACAATGGAAATGGTTCAGATAATTAAGGAGTGAGTAGCTTGAGAAAATTATGGGAAGTTGAGGGATTTGTGGAAGGAAATTTAGTCGGAGGAGTAGCAGCAAGGTACATTGTAACTGGTATATAAGACTTGGTCTTTTATTACTCAGATTCATTGTTTTATTATGGGAACTTGCAATTATGGTTCTAATTCTGCATGATATTACTATGTAGGTGTTGATTATCGTTTATTATCTTTTGTTCCTTGAGTTTTTAGTTCAGCGACACATTGTCAACTCGAGACTCACGCAACAGGTAATTATCAATTTCTTTTGATTTTTTTTATCATCCATATTATTATTACTCTTAAAAACCAATCTAAGAGAGGGTTAATCCTTGTTTATAATAGGTGTTAACACCCGTTTGACGGAAATGAGGCGAAATGTCTCTTTTGTGATCGGGATTGGCGAGAAGAATTTACCTTGCTTTTCTTCTCAATTTTTCCTTCTCTCGTGAGATCAATTGCAAGCCCAGTTTTTGCTTCTCTTTTTTTTGCTTTGATATTCTTGTTGTGTTCTCCTCTGGTCCAGTTTAGTGACATAGTGGTCGATTTTAATTTTAAGTACAGTTATGCGACGTAGTGGCCGATCTTAAGGATTTGGGAAAATTGAGTTTATTAATTTGAGAATTTTGCTCAGAGGATCTGTTTTTGACATGCAGAACTAGTCGACATAATATCATGCAAAATTGGAACCATAGTTGTAACTCCCCCATAATAAAACAATAAACATAAGCAGTTAAAGACTGAATCTTGTATAAGAGTTACACACACCTTTGTACTTCTCCACTAACTCAAATTTCCTTCCACTAATCCCTCAACTTCCTATAATTTTCTCAACCTACTCACTCGTTAATTATCTCAACCATTCCCATTATCTTCTAACAAATCATGTATGAGCCTATATAAAAACTATAACTCTAATAAAAAGGAGGCGAAGAAGACAGAAAAAATCTCAAAGCAAAAAAGAGGGGGGGGAAAAAGCAAAAATCTAGGCTTGCAATTAAGCTCATGGCACAAGGAAAAGTTGAGAAGCAAAGCAAAGTGATTTTTTCCCTCTCTAATAACTATCCCAAAACGAGCATGAACACCTCATTTACGTTAGATTGGTATTAACACCAACGCATCATCCTATAAACACCAAAGTACTTCCAAACCCTTCCCTCCGGGCTCCAACGCCCTCTTCAAAAGG
Source organism: Agave tequilana (assembly GCA_038442645.1). Lineage (NCBI taxonomy): Eukaryota > Viridiplantae > Streptophyta > Magnoliopsida > Asparagales > Asparagaceae > Agave > Agave tequilana. Next base: position 96,876 of record JAVJIF010018468.1, read on the forward strand.
GGAATAAACAGGAAGCCAAAAAAGGAGTATCTTGGGTTTCTTCTGAGCTGCTCTAGTGCAAACAAACAGCCCTTTGGAGATTTGAAGCAATGAAATGTTACTGTGGAGGGAAAATCTCACCAATTTGTGGTGGTAAGTCTCCACCACATGCGATTGGACGCTTCCGATTAGACTTGTCAAAGCACGCAGAGAAGAGCACCTTTCAGGTTAGGAGCACCGATGTGGTGCCAGCCTAAGACCCTTGGGTGTGTGATAATCAAAAGCCGAAAAGGTGGGAAGACTAGATAGAGGGAAATTGTCGGTGTGTTTTGGCATATGCTCTTAGGGTTAGGAAAGTGACCTCCTTGGAGAAGGAGGCGTTTTTGTACCTGGCAGAGGCGATGTTGTGGATATGAATAGATGTGGATCTCAACCGGTTGGTTTGAATATGTTGATCCTTGTACTTGTCGATGTCGTATCCAGGTTGTTAGGATTAGTACGTTGGTGGCTTATCGGTTGTTATCTCCAACTGATTTGCTTAGCTGTAAGGTAGCTTTGGACGAGGAAGAAGATCGGGCCGCGTAACAGATCCCGTGATTTGAACTAGTTCGTCTTGATCTGCTCTCGGTGAGGGATGAAGTTGCTACAATGGCAGAGCATGCCACGTGATGGGACACGCGATCCAAAGTCAAATCAAGTTCTAGTGTGTATAATTCCGGAATTTGGGGTGAGAGGGTCTTCAGAGAGGAAGTGTGATGTTGAGATTAAGGTAGTTCTGGAGGATATTGTGGCTTCGGAGGATAATATGGCTTTGGAGCATGTGAGGGCTACTGTTGGACTTATGCATGGTTGAGGCCTTGCGATGAGGGTCCTTAGGGCATGCTCCTACCACTGGACACGTGTCGTGATCCTGACGGGGGTCAAACTTTGACCACTATAGATGACCCCTCCGCTTCCGCACTTGTCTCGCAGAGAAGAAGTGGGGAAGCGGAGTCTGTTGGGAGAAATCTTTTTGTCTTCGTCTTTTGTCTCATGCAGAGAATCATCTGGTATATCTCTACATTCATTGCGGATCTTCGGGATTGATGGGGAGTGCATGCATTTGACTACCAGTTGTCGCCTGGTCACATCAGGAGTTAGAATCCTCACACCATTATGATCGCTGGTTTGTCTTCCAGCATCATAATGGCTGAGTGACGATGGTTGGCTGCCTTGGAGTCGTGGGGGAGCGGAAAGGGAAAAGGTGTTCAAGGTTAAAACATTCTTTCTGACCCCTGCCTTGCCTCAGCCCATTGGTCGTCTCTTCTCTGATGTCGAGACTTTCAAAGGGATATGACTTTCGATAGATTTTCCCCCGTAGACATGTCTCCGGAGTTCGAAGATAAGGCGAGACTAGTTTGATGGAGGGATTGAAGCGTTCGAATTCGGATCATCTGTATTTTTTTTCAAAAAATTAAACATAGAAATGTAATGAAATATCTTGTATTACTCTTGTTAGCTGTAACACAATATAATGAATATAATCAGAATAAAAGTGGCTTATGTATGGGTATTGCCTGGTTTGTATTTACCATTGGTTTTTGAAATGTGCCTCTTCGGGACACTAATTTTCTGTCTCCGTCATGATTGGTGGATACAGAGTATCTTGGTAAGTTTGCGATATTTTCTCCGAATGGGAATACAATCAACGGTACCAGCAAACTTCAGACTCTGAGTGGAGGACACTCCCATAAGGAGCGTTTTGACTGCCGTAGCTGGTCGAAAAGGGTCGTAGCCTAGCGATTGTGTTGTCGTCTCCGAGTGGGGGACACTCCCACATCGGAATATACAAGCATTAGGGATTCTGATGAGGGATACTCCCATCAACGGAGTATGACCTCTGAGGGAGACACTGCTACAACGGAGGATTTCGAGGTCGTAGGCTAATTTAGAGGGGGCCCGTAGGTTGGTGCTTGTGTTGTCGTCTCCGAGCGAGGGACACTCTCACATCAGAACGTACAAGTATTAGAGATTCTGATGGAGGACACTCCCATCAACGGGTTTGGACTTCTAACGGGAGATACTCTCACACCGGAGGGTTTTGACTATCCATAGGCTAATAGAGAAAGCCCGTAGTCTGGTATTTGTGTTGTCGTCTCCGAGTTGGGAACACTCTCACATCGAAACGTACAAGCATTAGAGATTCTGATAGGGGACACCCCCATCAGCAGGGAGTGTTGAAATGGTTAGGAGCAAATTTAATTTTATTTGATAATTTGGGGCATAATATATGGATTTAATTAAAATAATGGGTGTTTTATCGGAGGAGGTACTCTCGTGTCTTCTTTGGAGGTAAGAGCGCACTCAAATACTTTACTGGGTGATCATGTGTTGTGGCTGAGTAAGAGTCGGGGCGCTTGGTTGTCTTGCACCGGAGTCAACTCGGGGGTAAGAACGTACTCTTTGAGGAAGCATTGACGACAAGTTCTTCTGGGTACCACTGGAGGCTTTTGAGTGGGCGGTCTTGTATCCCTTACTGTCGTACTAAGAACAATAATCTTTCGCTCTGAGAAGTGTAGCGTCGTACTGGGTTGGTGATTGAGTTTTTACCTGCACACAAAATATAGAATTTCAGTTTTAAGAATAGGATGTGCAAGTTGCTCAATACTACCGCTATAGCAAATGGCTATGCGGGTCGTGATCCACATGGAGGGACTAGCGATAGAAGCTTGTTTAGTAAGTTCTCTAAAGTGTTTGAATTAATAGTTGTTAAAGTCAGGCTAGAAAGAAGTGGTAGATTAAGAAGATGAAGAACTAGAAGTGATATGATATTTACAATGAAAAATAAGAAGTGTGAAAAGATTTGGAATATTGTGATTTACACTAAAATAAAAAAGAAAACTAAAAACTAAAAACTTACTTACCTCTTCGACGTCTGCTTACCTTGGAACCGTGTCATGACGTACCTTTCTTTGAAGGCGAACGAAGCATGGAATATGAGATCTTCCCTACTCCCGATCTATACTACGAAATAAAAAGGGCAAACTACGCTACCATGAAAGTAGATATTCATCATCATAAACCATCAACGGCACTTGCAAGGAGAAGGCACCTTCGAAGCTCTTGGTTTCACATGGATCCACAAGCACAAAAGAGGGAAACACAAAGAAGAGCAAAAAGAAATTAACTTTGATTTGATTCAATTAACAATAGAAGAAAAGATTACTTACACCGATTGTCACCTTCAGTACAAGTTTGATCTCCTTCCTCCATGAAAGTATCCTCTCCTCTCAGTTATAAAAAAAATTAAAAATTACAAAAAAGAAAATAAAAAACCTAATCTACAAACTAGCCTAAGAAAACCCTAAATTAGTTTCTCTCTGCACTGGACTGTACGCCCTTCTCTGTTACTCTGCAGGGGTATTTATAGGAGACGGAAGATGTAGAGTCCCGTACGACTCCTCCACGAAGCAGCTGGCCAACCTTATCTGGATTGTCGCGGAAACGCGGCTTGGCCGCGTTTCTGCGGCCTTAGCTTTGCCCCTGGCCACGCGCTTTCGCGCGTGGCCTCCTCTGGTCCGTCCATCTGAGTTTATCCTTTTAAAGCTGTCATCCTGACTCTTTATTTGAAATTTCGGGATAACTTGGGAAGCAAGTTACCCTAAATTCAAATCTTCCAAATCTTTTAAAACGAATTTCATCTTTGCACTCTCCTCCTTTTATCTTTATCCTTGTCCTGTAAGTGTTTAGGGTTGAGTAGAAGTCTATCCCTTCCCTCTTCTTTTAGTATTTGCAACTTTTGCACTGGTAATTGCAATTTTGACATTTGGTAATTGCAACTTTTGCATTGGGCTTGGACATGGGCTTTTTGGGCTTCTTTTGGGTTTTTATTTCTTTATTTTTTATTACTCAAGGCCTGCACACAATAAATAATAAAACATTAGTAATAGTGCAAAATTATAGGAATAAATATGAAAATATGGTAGTAAATGTAGTGATAAATATGCACTTTTTACTACCACACCCCCACACTTATCTTTGCTCGTCCTCGAGTAAAAATCAAAAAGAAAAGAAAAATTAATCTATCCTAACTCACTTTCGTAGGAATCACGATTGCACTTAGCACGTGCAACAAGCCGTTAAACCCCTAGGTTACCCCAGAGGACGAGTGTTGTCTCGTGAGGGTTTTCAGCGGATTACACCCACAAAATCCATAAAAAGGAAAATATTTGAAATATGTTTGAAGAGACTAAGTAGTCTATAAGTTTTTAGGATCATCATTTTTATTCATTCTTAAACTTAGTTTTTATATAGTAAATTGTTATCCATTTAGGTAAGGATCAAAACTGAATTTTTGTATAGTCTTTTTCGTTACCAAAAGTCATATGCATCCTTGTGAATCTTTACTAGAAATTCCTTAACTTGGACTCTCATGCCTCTTTATTGTTATTTTTTTTCTTTTCTTTTTTTATTATGTATGTTATCTAATTTTCTTTCATTCTTTTCGTGTAATATCAGGCTTCTTGAGGCCCTCATACCTAACTAATTGACTATTAGATGTGTTAGTACTATATAAGTAATTTTCTTAATTTTCTTAGGCTTTCTAATCCACCATGTAGCGAACTTAAAGTCGGTAGCTCCCAAACCGTCGGTTTTAGGGCACCGGGTGAGAAAACACCCCACGGACTTAAGGATTCGAGTGAACTAGGCCACAAAACTAAGGACTTTATTTATACAATCACCTTTAGGCGTGAATACTTATGCTTCTTGAGGCACATGTATTCAGCTTAATTAGTGAAATTTTTTTTTATTTTATATATATATTTTTTAGTATTATTTTTTATAGGGCACAAGAGTCTTTGTTTTAGAATCCTAGATGTGTAAGTGTATTAGGTATGCACATTTCATTAAGGTAAAAATTAAGACTAATTAATTATTCAATTTTTCTTCCTATACCTAAAAATTCAACAATTTATTTATTTGACCATTTTTTTATCAGATTTTCCTAATCATTATTCTAAGACTAACTTAGATTTCTTTCAAAAGATAAGTCAAAGTATTGTCCGCCTTTTTTTTCCAATTTTTTTTTTTTTAGTATCTACCTATGTTAGTATGTTAGTAAACCCTCCCCCTCACTTATCTCATGCATTGTCCTCAATGTATGAATGAATGCATGTATGCATGAAAAAGAAGAAAGGGAAGGAAATATTACCTTAGGGGGGTTTTGGTGGTGGTCTGATTGGGCCAAGCGTTGCTACCCAATTAAGATAATGTGATAGTTCACGGGACCTACCTTTATTGACCTCTTTTCTATTTACATGTTTACAGTCCCCAGTATGAGTAGGATCATGGAAGATCTTATCGTGAATCTTACTTCCTTTACATGACCAGTCCTGAAAAATCATCACAGAGTCATCATGGTCTATACCTATGTCCAACAAAAGAATGTGACTTGGTAGAATGGTTGACTTGGACTTAAGAATGATAGGTTCAGGATCCAATACAAACTCGGGAAATTGACGTGGGGTTCGAGAGTTAGTTTTGGTTCAAGCGTTGAATCCAAGTCCAAGAATTGAAACTCAAGTCCACAATCATTTTCCCACAATGGAATTGACTTACTATTGGTGATTCAAGTTCAAGAATGACAGGTGTGGGAATCAAACTGACTCTAAAATATTACTTAAATCGGGTAACAAAACAGGAGTTAATATTGATTCGGGAATTTGAACTCGATCACAACAATTTGAGAATCAAGGTCACATATCTCATTGAGTTCAATTTCATAAAAATGAGAACTTGCCAATTTGTCAATTGGACTTTCAAAAGTATGAAATTGGTCAGTTCAATATGATGATCATCAAAAATGCGAGATTCAATTTCATGAGCTATGGGTACGGGAATAAATGTTGGCTCAGAAAATGGTTCAAATTGGGTAAGAATACCGGAGTCAACATAGATTCGAAGATGGAAACTGAATCGCAAAGTTGGGGATCGGGTTCACATTCGCAATCTAATTCAATCTCATTGAAATTAAAACTAGCCAATTTGTCCAAGGATTGGGATTGATCAAGTTCATATTGATGTGATGAAATTGAATTTTGATCAAGGTCTTCTAGACATAATGATTCTTGGTTCCTATCAACTTGGTTGGTTAGTTCAAGAATGTTTGAAAGTCTAGAAATTTGATCATTCATTATATCTTGCAAACGATCCACTTTTTCTTCTAACTCATCAAATGGATCATTGGAGGACTGAAACATTGGTGATGTGGTAAAAGAAGTATATGAAGATAATGGTTGAACAGGTGGTTGACAATATGGCTCAGGGGCGTTGTATCCCCATTGACTCTGTGAAGAGTAGTGATGATTATTCCAGTCTTGTTCATAGTATTGGGACTGGGGCATGTAATGATTCGGATAAGACCAATCTGGCACACTAGGTTGGTTAAAGTTATGACTGCCGGGTTGGTATATCCGAAAAAGAGGTTGATGTGTAATATGGATTATTATTAAAATTGAAAAAATTGTTGTTATAGCCATATCACAAGTAAACACAAACAAAGAAAAAGAAACAAACAGATAAGAAAACAAAAAAAAAATTCTAACCTAAGTTAGGGTAGACCTATGACCTAGACGACTCCTAACTGGTTAGACTGTCCACGGGAGGTAGGATGCAGACTTTGACCACAAGTTAATCAGCCAGGTCAGGGCAAGATTGGTGGGAGGTTTTTCGTCAAAGACGTTCCTTAATTAAACAACCACCAATCTTCGGGCTTTCGACCCTCAATCCCCTTCCTGGACACTGATTTGGCAGGAGTCAAATTCCAACACCGTTCCCCCCTTAGGATAATCTCCTAATTGAGTCCGAGATGTCCCTAGGGCCAACGTCTACTCATTTTTAGTTAGGCTTGGGTTAGTGAGTGAGGAGATTGTTTGCGGGCCAGGAAGGGTGATGAAATCCCGACCTTATCTTATTTATAGGACAAGCCCTTAAGTCAATTTAGTGCACGTGTAAAGCAATAGACAAATATTCACTCAAAAGCAGTAAATCAGCCAAGGGTGCTTCCTAGTCTATATGCAATGCGAACGTACCTTGTCTCCAGCACTCTTCAACAGAAATTAAAAAATTAAATAGACACGTGCCTATATGCAAGAGTCTAATTTTTTATATTTTTTTCAACAAATAGGTTACTGTTATTAATTAGCAGTGTGCAGGGTGATTACAGAGAAAACTTAACAGAACAGCAAGTCTAACTTTAAATTTCCATCAACCTGCAGAAAACACAATGAGTAGTTCACTACTCAGGCCGCGGAAACGCGGCTATTGCCGCGCAAACGCGGCTTTGTAGTAGGCTCTACTGCTCTGCCTTCGAGGGCAGAGGCACAGAGTTGCTATATGTCCTTTGCTGCTGTTAGATTTTCTATTCTCTGAACCTGCAAACAAAATAATTACTAAATCAATAATTAGTTTTTTTTAGAGAATAACTTACCGTCCCTCCCCGGCAACGGCGCCAAAATTTGATTGAGTTTTTACCTGCACACAAAATATAATTTCAGTTTTAAGAATAGGATGTGCAAGGTGCTCAATACTACCGCTATAGCAAGTGGCTATGCGGGTCGTTGATCCACAGGCAGGGACTAGCGATGGAAGCTTGTTTAGTAAGTTCTCTAAAGTGTTTGAATTAATAGTTGTTAAAGTCAGGTTAGAAAGAAAGTGGTAGATTAAGAAGATGGAGAAACTAGAAGTGATATGATATTTACAATGAAAAAGAAGAAGTGTGAAAAGATTGGGAATATTGTGATTTACACTAAAAATAAAAGAAAGAAAACTAAAAACTAAAAATTACTTACCTCTTCGGCGTCTGCTTACCTTGGAACCGTGTCAATGACGTACCTTTCTTTGAAGGCGAACGAAGCATGGAATATGAGATCTTCCCTACTCCCGATCTATACTACGAAATAAAAAGGGCAAACTACGCTACCATGGAAGTAGATATTCATCATCATAAACCATCAACGACACTTGCAAGGAGAAGGCACTTCGAAGCTCTTGGTTTCACATGGATCCACAAGCACAAAAGAGGGAAACACAAAGAATAGCAAAAGAAATAAAGTTTGATTTGATTCAATTAACAATAGAAGAAAAGATTACTTACACCGATTGTCACCTTCAGTACAAGTTTGATCTCCTTCCTCCATGAAAGTATCCTCTCCTCTCAGTTATAAAAAAAATTAAATTACAAAAAAAAATAAAAAACCTAATCTACAAACTAGCCTTAGAAAACCTTAAATTAGTTTCTCTCTGCACTGGACTGTACGCCCTTCTCTGTTGCTCTGCAGGGGTATTTTTAGGAGACGGAGGATGTAGAGTCCCGGTACGACTCCTCCACGGAAGCAGCTGGCCAACCTTATCTGGATTGCGCGAAAACGCGGCTTTGGGCGCGTTTCCGCGGCCTTAGCTTTGCCCCTGGCCACGCGCTTTTGCGCGTGGCCTCCTCTGGTCCGTCTATCTGAGTTTATCCTTTTAGAGCTGTCATCCTGACTCTTTATTTTGAAATTTCGGGATAACTTGGGAAGCAAGTTACCCTAAATTCAAATCTTCCAAATCTTTTAAAACGAATTTCATCTTTGCACTCTCCTCCTTTTATCTTTATCCTTGTCCTGCAAGTGCTTAGGGTTGAGTAGAAGTCTATCCCTTCCCTCTTCTTTTAGTATTTGCAACTTTTGCACTTGGTAATTACAATTTTGACATTTGGTAATTGCAACTTTTGCATTGGGCTTGGACATGGGCTTTTTGGGCTTCTTTGGGCTTTTATTTCTTTATTTTTTACTACTCAAGGCCTGCACATAATAAATAATAAAACATTAGTAATAGTGCAAAATTATAGGATAAATATGAAAATGTGGGTAGTAAATGTAGTGATATATGCACTTTTTACTACCTATCAGTTGGCTTTGGGCGCCTTACCATGGTTGATCCTTGATGGCACTAAAGACCTCGTCGATGGGGAGCCTCAATGGGGTGAAGTGTTGTTCCGTTCTGAAGGCTCAGAGAAGATTTGGAGAAAGGACCAGGAATGCCTGCTTCTTGAAGACGGGTTGCCCCCGATTCTAATTACCGCATGTCGGAGTCTCGCGCTGCGAGATCTTCTTCTCTCCATCATTGTCGAGTTTGAGAGAGGTTGACAGAACTCTTCATAGCGTCCTCTAACTGAATGTAAGTTGTTCTCAAAACAGGACCTCACTCATCCGTGTGACGTCATGCATTAGCAGGACTTTGTATATGGGGTGAGACACCTAACGCGAGTGTCGATACATCTTCACCACAGATGGAAACCATGACGAGCTGATTCTAGAAGTATCCGATATAAGACTTGAGGCTGTCGCCCTGCCTCATGTTGACGAGAGGAGGTGGTGGTTATTCTTCTTGGCCCCGGGTGGGAGGCGTATAAGGGAAGGAATGCCTCGGTTATCTCCTCGAAACTGTTGGGGAATGTAAATGGAGGGAGTAGAACTAATCCGAGGCCACGCCTTTCAGGCTAGACAAAAAGTTTAGACACATGAGCGGATCATTACGGGGATAGACCACCATATTGTCTCTGAAGTGCCTGATGTGTTGGACCA